>CANXYI010184216.1:0-15314 GCA_948208565.1 Hura crepitans
TGTTTTTATACCATATAAAGCATGAGATAAGATATGAAGAATGATATTGGTATTTATGTAAGAATGGAGGTATTAATGTATCATATGTGTATGTTTACATGTAAGTATGCATCATGTTAGTTGAATGTTAGATTTTATGCATTTATAGCATAATGAGGTGACATACATGTGAGATTAGTTACGGTATGAGATAAAAGCGTACATTAATGCTTGGTATGCCTTGGCTAAATGAGATGTGCAATTGTGAGCATGAATGGTTATAGATGAAAGTGATTAAGGCATGATATGAGAGCATAGCACAAGTGTGTGTGTGCAAGTGTAGTGGCTAAATGGCTTTAATAGCCTCTAATACATGTATGTGCTTTAGAGTGAGCATGTAATGAAAGATAGATGATCACATGTTAGAAATGGATTATAAGATGTTGATTACGTGTATATAAGCATATAATGATGATGTATGACATAAGTGAGTGATTAATACATGTGACCTTGTGCTTAATCACTAGAATATGGAATATAACACAATATTTATGGTTTGACCAATTTTTAATGATGCCAAAGTTAGAATAAGCTACCTTAAGCTTTAATATGATGGTGTAATTAATAACACAAGAGGATAGCCCATATGAGTAACAACTTAGATATGGATAGGGCACTTTGGTGCATTGATGTAAGTTTGCGGGTCCACTTTTAGTCTAACCCAAAGACCTATTTTCTTTTAATCTTCATATCTATATGGGTGCAGCCGTCGTTTAGGTCCCACGGGGCCACTGCACATTTTTATATAGGTATAGCCACTATTCAGGTCTATTAGGATCACTGTACATCTATGCTAATGCAGTAGCCATTTAGGTCCAAAATGTGGATCACTGCATACAATGATCCCAATATCCAAAGGAATTGTGGTCTCATTAATATGGCCATTATCAAGATAATTAAATGGACATATAAAATGAACTTAAATAGTCTCTTACACAAAATATATGGTTTCTATCATGTGAGTGATGAATGGTATTAAGTATGCAATATCGATATTATGTATGACCATTTTATAACATGTATAAATGACACGTAGTGTATTATATATGGATAGGCTCATTGTGTATACTGATTTCTTTATGCTTGATAATGCATATGTATGGGATAAATGATATTATGTTTACCATAATTTATATTATCTAGATCTTATATAATAAAGCATTATTATATATGGCATTGTGCAAAAGTCATTTTGATTACACTGCTAAGCTATTCGCTTAGCATATCATTTTATTTGTGATGCGTAGGTTAGGAAAATGATTAAGCCTAAGCCTCAGGACATCTAAATAAGCAAAAGAAGACCATTTTTTGGTATATTTTGATGTATGTAATTAAATTATAAGATGTATAGACATAAGAAGTGCACTCTTATGTTGGATGTAATTAGCCTTAGGCCTAAATGATATTATTTTGTAATTTACAAACCATATATGGTTTTGTAACTGGATTAAAACTCTTAAAACTATTTTATGCATGTATGTTGTCTCTTCTTGAGGTTGAGACTATGGTTGTGATTGTTGATTTTGGGGTGATCAAGAGGATTACAAGTGTTGAGAGATGGTTGAATATTTTATAAAAATGTTGATTTCACTTGCAGGTTACAATTCAAAAATTTGGGATAGTGCCCAGTAGAGCCATTATGCTACCAAAATTTTGGCACGAGCATTCTCAAAATTGAATATGTAACTCAATTTTTGAAAAGTTTTTGAAAAAACACATTTTTTATGTTTTAATCATGTATGCTAAGATGTTCTAAACAATGTTATATGAGTTGAGATCAAATAACATGTTATGTACACATCTTTAGTCATGAATAGAGTAAAAGGTGTCACATCTTGAGCTCTATACTAAACAAAGGCTCTTTATTGGTATAATTAAGGTGGCTATAGAAGTGCTGATACACTAACTTCATCAAAGCCCATTATGAACGCTCTCACCTGTGGCATTGGAGTCACCCACGCAGCCTAATGGCTTTCCGTCAATCTCCTCTTCTATTTCTCATCTACCTTTTTCTTCTTTTTCTTTCCTAACCTTTCTTTTTATTTATTTTTTTCTTTTTTTTAGTCTATATGTGGCTACCATCTTAACTTTTTAAAAAATCCCAGGGCCAAAATGCCATTTAACTCATCATTCCTTATTCCTTTAATTGTTTTAATTATGCCCTTATTTTTCCCCTTTACTTTCCACTTTTCAATTTTGTAATTTTTTCTTAATCTCCACAAATTTCGATTTTTGTTCCATAATTCCCAATAGAATATTTAAGTATCAGGTTATGAACTTTCCAAGTTAATCCGAGCAAAAACTCAAAAATTTTGGTTCAACTTTAATTAATATTAAACTATCGTAAAAGTTTTCTTATAGTTTTTAACCCATGTAGTAATTTCAATATCAGGTAAAAATTCACCCATAATCTAAAAAAAACCCTTTCAAAATTTCCAATTTCTAGGACCTGGGTCTCAGGATTACTATTCATGTCTTAGGAAGCACTATTTGCAAACCTTGGGATTTTTGGGATGTTACATTTCTTTCCCTCTTAAAAGAATTTCATCCGTGAAATTCCACTTGAACACATATCATCATTCACTATAGTTCCCTCATTTCATCTTTACTGCATGTAATATGCATCATTATTCATTTTATCATTTATTAGCCAAATGTACACTAGACCCATTAGACTAGATAATAGGTTGTACGATGACTAATAGACTTACGTGGCCAGACCCACAAACAAATATATATACATGTTGATCGCTGATCTTATGTGTTTATGCCCACCATATAGTTTTACAGCATCCTCCATATGGACTTGGTGGCTATACCCATAATACAGAAGTATATATAGTGATTATTGATCTTATGTGGTTGCACTCACACACTTATAGTTGTGCAATGATCGCTGACCTTACATGGCTACACATGTCAGAATGATTGCCTTAAAGGTGACAGAATGAAAATGCAGTATTGTTAATCCCTATTGGCATGCTAAATATCTAAACCTTAATACAAGTCTAGCAATACATAGGCTTAATATCTATCTTGTTAAGTTCACTTCTTTCATGCATCATGCCATTCACATATATCTCATATGATCACTTTGTCTTAAAAGCCTCAAGATTCATATTGCTCATAGTGTATCACATATAGTGAGCCTCATGCTCTTAGAACACTTACAAGCCATATCTAATTTCATGCCTTTTTAGTTACATGATGACAACATGATATAATTAATCATTTAGACATATAATTATGGTTAACACATTTGCACATGGTACTTATTGTTAAGCATACGCCTCATTCATATCAATGCCTAATATAGCCTAAGATATGTATTAGAAGTGCTTTTAGTTGACAAAAGTACTCAATTGTTGAAATATAACACACATATTTTCACCTTATATTCAAATTCAATTCCATATCAAAATCATGTGATTTTCAATAGTTAAACATGTTGAAACATAACTTAAAACATTTATACAAAGTGTTCTTATAATAGCTTTTCAAAATAAATTATTAAGCATTTGAAAACCATGTTTTCATGTCACTGAGATAGGCATAGACGTGAACCCCTCAAAAATCCAAAAGCTAGCCTAAATCTATGAAGGGGTCACGGCCGTGAGGCCTATAGTTCAGCAGCTTTGGATTGCAATTTTCTTATGAGTTTTCTTGAAAAACTCATCAATCCAATCCCAAATCATGTAATTAACATCATAAATTCATTCACAATCATTACAAACAACATCTAGAGCAAATTGCGCATTAAAAAGCTCATAAAAAATACAAATTAACTCAAAATTCATCATCAAACCATCAAATTTCAAAAATTAGCAAACAATGAACCCTAGCATCAAATTCATTGCCTTTTGATTTTGCCTTCATTGTCTCTTCTCTTTTCTCTTCTTCACATGAATAGCAGACCATACCAAAAACACAACAAACTATAATCAAAAGGAAGCTCAAAACCAAGAGAAGATGATGAAGATTGAGTGGATAATTTTACCTTGAAGGATTGCAACTAATTGCTTGGAAGATTTGCCTTAAGTAGATGAACATAGAGAGGAAGAAGAAAAGAATGTTAGTTCATTTCTCTCTTCTGTGCACTTCTTTGGCTATTTATACTCTTTAAGTGGATGGTAAAGATTTCATCTTAATCGTAATCCAATAGAGCAAAATCTATCGAGTTAAAATGCCACTTAACCTTTTTAAGATATATAATTACATATCTAGTCCTTCATTCAAAAACTTTTATACCTTAATAAAAACTTATTTAAAACTTTAAATTTTCAAACTTAGCCCTTATGAACATATTAAATTTTTGGTAATTATTTTAGGGCATTATAATAATTCATTTCCATTTAAATTCTATGGTTAGCCTTTATTTCTATCATTTTTGGTCAATTTTATAATGATTCTACCTTAAAGGTCAATCACATAAATTAACCTTCTCAACAACCCATTATAACACATTCAAGATCATAGACTTATAACTTAAACAAAATCCAACATTGAAATCAATGTTGTCATATTTGACAAGAGTGCTTGCAACATGATTCAACCTTAGAGGGTCAATCATAGAGTTCACCTTCTTGATAAATTCATAAAATAACAAAATCCATCACGATTCAGCTATAAAAGTCAATCATGTTGAACCTATGATTTAACCATGTCAGCCAATCAGAAGCTTGGATTTCTTTTACTTCCTTAAAGACATAATTTAGCCTTAAAGGCCAATCATGCATTAGAAATTTACAAATCATAGTGCAATTCAGCTGTGGAAGCCAATTATGCCACAACAGATTAAGCCTTGATTTAGCCTTGTTAGCTAGTCAGAGCATCATTTTACAGGTAAGTATATTCTAACTTAGAGATACTTTAATGAGGTTTATCACACATGGTGCTCAGAGCTCATCAAAGTAGAGGGTAATTATGAGCACTCTAGCTTTAAGCTTATGGTGATTGCCAAAGACAAGCCCAAGAAATAAATCAAAGAGCTGAAAGCCCAGTCTGCATGGACTTACTGGCCTAATGTCTGCATGGACTTAAAAATCATAAGCCCAAATGGAAATGAGCCCAAGGCCAATAATCTACCTAAACTTCTTAGCCCATAGTCCGTACAGACCTCATTCACAACCTATGGCCTACATAGACATTTTTTCAAAAAGTTTTTTAAATCTTGAAATACTTATTCGGGCTTTACTTCCTATTCTTATGAACTTCCTATGTACTAGACGAGAATCCTTCATCAAAAACCTATATAAATGCTTCTAATGAACCAAATTAGATACATTGAATCAAGCTAAGAGAACCATACTACTAAATCAATTTTACAAGTCCTAAAAGCTCTCTTTTAAATTCTATAATCTTCTTTCGAAACCCTATCTTTGGTTTATTACTTGAAGATTAATCGATGGATAAACCTGAGGCCTTTATTTTATATCTTTAATCATTAATCAAATATCTCTAATGATTAATTAGACATGTGAGGTGATTCATTTTAATCCTAATGTCAATTATAGGAGTAGGTTAATGTTGCACATGTTTATTTTCATGTTTTCGTCGCTTTGTAATTTGTAATATATATTCTTGATCATAAAGTTAGTCAGCAAGGATCTCCTTTCATGAGATTTTCGGTCTGCACAAACCTATCATTGTTAGTGATGTTTATAATGAATGAGCTATTGGTTATTTTAATTGTTAATGTTAATGATGTCAAAATACAAAATACATGTTCTATTTAAAGATGATGATTATTTATGAGTTGTTCATATATTATGATGTCACATGACTTTGGTTTATTGTAAGATCCTCCCATACCACATATTGTTGTTCTAACTACTCTAATTAAAGTCTACTAGTTTTAGTCATTCATGTGGAAAGTGAGGCCTGCATGGACCTATCTGAAGTGCCTAAGTAGTCCGCACAAACCATGAGATGAAGAAGCTAAGACCAACATGATCCTATATTTGTATTGTGTTGATTTATGCTACTTTCATGTTCTTTATTTGTTCTAATTGTAGTAGGTAGATTCTTTAAACATGTTTACATGTAAAATAAATCTCACATCAATGATTTTTATAGATAAATTAATGTAGAGTTTTCTTAATAAAATATATTTTTTCCTTAATAAAAGTCTATATTAAATGTATTTAATAAAAATTAATCTCCTGGAGATGAGAATGGAATAATTATCATCAATTCTTATAAAATTATAAGTAATTGTCAGGTTATTGCTCAATCAATGGATAGCCTATTTTATGGATGTATATATATTTGTATCTTATTATTTATTATGTATGTTTTAATTATTGCAATTTACTTTCTTGATGTGCAAAGATAGTGTATGGTTTAAATTAGTTTTCTTGCTTGCATAATATGAGGTTGATAAATATTGAAATGTAAAATAAAAAAAAAAGTATATTATAAGGGTATAAATAAGCTATTAATTTCGAACCCTTTCTAAATAACAAGATCAATAAAGTTTAATGTAAATTCAGGTGGCATCCATATCAAACCATCTCATTCCTCCACATATATAAATATAATATATTTTTATTGAGCAGTTAATTAAAGATACAAAGAGAAAAAAGTTTAATCTTTTATCCAATGGATCTAAATAAGGTAATAAAACACAAATAAAAAGGTATACTTGATTTATACAAATGATACTTCTAATTAAGATTAATATAAAAAGATTAAGAACTAAGATTAAACAAAAACTTCCATAAAAAATAAATTAAATTAAAATAAACCAAAACATTTGGAATCTAGCTATTGGGCCCTCCACGCGCTCCACTTCCCCCTAAAGAAGCCACATGCCCCAACCTCATTCCGCCGGCCCCGTTCTCTCTCTTCGATCTGTCTCCATTCCCTTCAAAAGCCTCGCTCTCTTCACTCTCACTGCCAAAACCACGCCTATCTTCTTCTACTTCCCCAAAAGGGTGTCACACCACCCTTTACCGCCGTACCGCCACCAACACCACCACACTCTCATTCCCAAACCCTCTCTTACTTCTCTCAAAAGGGTGGTCACCGCTTACCACCACCCTTCTCTGCCGCCGTCATGGAACCATGCATAGAAGATTTGACAGATGATCTTGACAATCTCAGCGTCACCTCCACCACCACTAATGCTACCACGACGACCACCACCAAGAATAGCGTAAGCTCTGGGTCTGAAACTACTTGGAGTAGCTCCAAACACTTATCAACCACCTCCAAGCCCCACCTTGCTCCACCGTGCGACCCATGTTGGCGTGCAATCCGGCGGACCAATTGCGAGGACTCAACCCTGACCCTAGCTGATCTCCGGTTTGTCCACCGCCTTGGAAGTGGGGATATAGGGAGTGTTTACCTGGTGGAGCTTAAGGGTGGGGATGGATGCCTTTATGCTGCTAAAGTGATGGACAAAAAAGAAACGGCGAGCAGAAATAAAGAAAGTAGAGCAAAGATTGAGAGAGAAATTTTGGAAATTTTGGATCATCCTTTCTTACCTACCTTGTATGCTACGTTAGACTCTCCTAGGTGGTCTTGTTTGTTAACAGAATTTTGTCCCGGCCGCGACCTACACGTTCTCCGGCAACGGCGACCCGACAAGCGTTTTGATGAATCTGCTGTTAGGTATTTTTTTTTCAAAAAGTTTTAATTTACTAATTTTACCCATTTACCAATCAAATTATTTTCTTTTTACTTTATACCATTAAATTCAGAACATACCTTTTATTTTTCTAATAGTAATAATAATAATACAATTTGGAGCTAGAATATTAGCTATCATTAAAATTATCGAAAATCCTAAAGATTTTTCAAATGGTAAAATTCTAGACCTAATAACATAATTATATATAAAAAAAAAGTCTGATTTTTACCTACATCTCTTAAAAAACATGTATGAAAGAAATTAAGGCTGATGGAAAAATATGGATTGAAGGATGGTGTGCATGATAAGAAATGATGCATACTCATGAGTGGGGTTTATTTTAGCATTACTTTAGGATTATGTTCAATGCATGTGGGTCCATATAGGGTTAACTTCTAATTTTCCATGGCTGTACGTACAGTAAATTATTGTTTTTATGCTATATTAACCGGATCGAATATTAAATTGAATAGTCAATTGGATTTTAATTTGATCCGTAAAATTGGATTAAATCGAATTTTTTAATTTTTTTAAATAAATTTATTTATAAAAATTTTAATAACATAAAAATAAGCAATAACATGTTAAATAAATTATATAAAAATAATAAAATATGTAAATATAAATTATTATTAAAAAATATAAATACGAAAGTTCAATAATTTAGATAAATTGAAAGTCTAGATATTGAAATTTATTTATATGATAAAATTTTTAAAAAAGTTCTATTATAAAATTAATATATTTCTATTCTATTCAATTTAATTTATTTATAATTTTTTAATTAAATAAATTTATTAAAATAATTATACTTAAAAAAATTTAATTATTTATCAATTAAAATATAATTAATTGAATAAATTTTATCATTGATATCTTTAAAGTGCTCTTAAATCATAAAAATAATTTAAAAAATACTAGATATTATAAAAAAATATTAAAAGAAAATTACAAATCTACAATAATGCAAATAAAAAATAAGTAAAATTGTCAATTTTTAGTTCAGTCTGACTTTTTTTTATTTTTTATCCTGATTCAAATCAGTTCAATTTGATACTGAATTAGATCAATTTTTAATATACAGTCTGATCGGCCGGTCCAGTTTTAATAATAATGTTTTTATGTGCTATTTGGACTTTTGGTGTGTTTCTCGTGCAACAGAGCATAATAGATATGGCATACTATTTTTTTTATTTTTTTATATAATAAAAAATCGCTGACCCTTCACATGCGACCCTAATTCAAGGCACGTTCTTGTTATAAATCTATGATTTTTTTAGAATTCCTCCTATGATTTCAGAAATTCTTTAAATATTTTTTTTTTCTTTTGATATGGAAATTATTTAAATAATTTGTATTGAGTTATCCTGAAAACAAGTCCTAAAATAATAGAGGAAATCTCAGGAATCAAAGTAATCTTTTCCCTTCTTTTTCGTTTATTTAATATAATCATCCGAGCTCTCCCTTCTTTTAGGCACTAATTTATGATTTTTCTTTTACTTTTCCTTTTTGGGTTTGGTAACTTCAGAACTTCTAAATTGTCATTATTGTGAGAATAGACTCTTATATTTTCCAAGCTATGGTAAATTCCAAAATAATTTTATAATCTAGAAGTGTTATTATTGTTATATATCAAAATCTTGACCTTAATAGGTCCAATCTAAATAAATATTGTTTACTAATCTAATAAATTTCTAATAACATGTGCAATATATGAATATTTATTGAAAATCATATTATTTTATCAATAAAATGTTACTCCAACATAGTAGTCTGACAGTAGAGCTTTCATCCCCGAATACCTTTCGTCTATACGCTTATATACAAAATTTTTCCCCCTCAATGCTCATTATATTCACCATTTTTTTTTTAATTTAGTTTTTTATACATTTCAGTTCCTTCTTTTTTTATTTATTGCTCGAACTATATCCCTGATAAAAGTCAGAATTTCCTGATTGTTGTTTTAGATTTTATGCATCAGAAGCTGTGGCTGCCTTGGAGTACCTACATATGATGGGAATTATATATCGCGATCTAAAGCCAGAAAATGTTCTTGTTAAATCAGACGGTCACATCATGCTTACAGATTTTGATCTCTCTTTAAAAGATGAAAGTTCAATACCTACGGCTCAGATTGTTTCTGAAAAAAACAAAAGAACACTGCAATCAAAAAATGATTATTCAGCAGAAACCGATCCAACACAATCATCCACGTCATCATGCATAATACCCAATTGCATAGTGCCAGCGGTGTCATACCTCCACCCAAGACGACGTCGTAAAAGGAAATGGAATAATCGTGGGACCCTAGAGATAGTGACAGAGCCAGTAGATGTGAGATCGATGTCATTTGTTGGGACCCACGAATACTTGGCACCAGAGATAGTATCAGGTGAGGGACATGGCAATGCAGTAGATTGGTGGACCTTAGGAATTTTCATATTTGAATTATTTTATGGGGTTACTCCATTTAAAGGACTAGACCATGAACTAACCCTAGCTAATATAGTGGCTCGAGCCCTTGAATTTCCCAAGGAGCCATTGGTGCCAGCCACAGCTAAGGATTTGATCACACACCTTCTAATCAAGGACCCTGTAAGACGATTAGGGTCAACAATGGGAGCAACTGCTATTAAACATCATCCGTTTTTTTATGGCATTAATTGGGCATTATTGAGATGTACGACTCCGCCGTACATTCCTCCGCGGGTGACTCGCCGGAACTTTATTAGAGATGATACCAATAATACTTCTATTGAATATTACTAGTTTGCGACAAAAATTCTTTGATTGTTTTTATGATTTAATATGAGATTGGTAAAGAAAAATACAAAAATTTAATGAAATTATTTTTATGAAAAATTACATATAAACCTCAATCTATTTATGCATTAACAATTACACTTTCACTTTGCATTAACAATTCTTCAAGTTTCCATGTTGTCGCCCGACCATGGAATTTAGTTCATGGCACGCCACGTCAGTCATCTATTAATTTTTAACAACACACAGGATGGTATGCCTTTATGTTAGGATATTTTTTTTAGGGAAAATTACACTACTTACTTTTTTTTTTATTTTTAATTTTAAAAATATCCATTTTATTTAAAACATTTAAATATACTCTTTTAGTATTTTTTTTATTTTAAAAATGTCTTAAAATTGTCTATTTAATACTATTAACTTAAATTTAATTTTTTTTAAGAAAGTTTTATTTCTTTTACACATTTTTTTCTACAAAATCAATTATCTAAGATTATCATTAATTGTTAGAATTTAAGATTTAGAATTTTAACATTTAGGGTTTATAGGGTTTAGAGTTTTAGAATTTTAGGGTTTAGAATTTTAGGATTTAAAGTTTTAGAATTTTAGAGCTTAGGATTTAGGATTTTAGGGTTTAAAATTTTAGGATTTAGGGTTTAGAATTTTATAGTTTAGGATTTTAGAATTTTAGGATGGTAGGATTTAGAATTTTAGAGTTTAGAATTCTAGATTTTAGGATTTTAGGTTTTGAAATTTAGGTTCTTAGGGTTTAGGATTTTAATTTTTAGGGTTTAAGGTATTAAAAAAATGTTTATATTAAAATTATGATAGTTTTAAAATTAAAAACTAAAAAAATATAATTTTAAGAAAAAATTATATATGGTCACTTTTTTAAAAATTAATATATTTTTTTTTGGGTATTTATGAATAAATCCTTTTTTTTTTTAATAGACAATGTTAGGATGTCAATTCATCGAACTTCATAAATTCACATCTAATTGTTAATATATTTTTAGATTAGGTCTGATTTATAGTTTTCTCTATATTTTTCATACGATGTTATTAAAGGTATAAAGATCAAATTAGCCCTTTAAACTTATTTTAATAGTTAATTAGATCATTCAATGATTCAATTGGATTAATTTTACCTTTAAAAGATTAAAATTAGGTCCAATAAGACCTTAAAAAAATCAACTTTTGACCAATAGTTCCTAACCAAAATGAAATATTTTTACATATTATTTATGTCGAGATTTTTCTTCCCTAATAACTACCAAATAAATCAGAAGTAGCTTAATTGATTATCTACAGCAAACTTAACATTTGACCGAATGTTTTAATGAACCTTTCTTGTAAATCTTGGTCTGGGCCTAAATTACAGTAATCATTTCCAATTAAAGGTCTGGTGGATGTTTCTTCTTATACTGTATAGTGATATGCAAACATTCATAATTTTAGTTTGACAAATGTTGCAACTTCCCTTCCCAATGTACGAAAAGTTGACAACGTCTCTGTAATTGTAATGAACTCGTTTAGATTGAGACATCTGAAATATTATTTTATAAAGAAAAAAAGAAGACGGATCATATGCTATTCAATGTACCTGTGAATCCACCGCCAAAGCCTGTGAATCCACCGCATAGAAAGCAGCCTTACATTACAACCACGCATATTTGGTGCTAAAATTATTACAATCCACGCCATAGCAATATCAATATTAAGTGCACATACCATGAACACTTCACATCGATATCATAAAGCAAAATGCAATTAACAACATCAAGCAACTGCGACGGTTTCTGCAGTTTTTGTTTCGGGTTCTGCTGGTGCTTCGGATTCCCAGAAGGCAGTCTTTTTCCCGGTCTTGGAAACTGTCTGAAGAACTGCATCTGGCCGCACATTTCCTTTCACTATAACCTTTTGCTCCTTCAAACCAATGTCATATGATTCCACCCCTGAATGTAGTTAAAGAACGCCATAAAGTCACTGCCAAATGGAACCCCTTATTAGAATTCATGTTTACTACCTGAGAAATTATATATTCAAGTCGTTAATCAAATGTGCAACCTATAATTAGAGATGACAGATTTTTAATCTTAGCTTGTCCCCACTTCAATATCAGTAGACTACAAACAACAATTTCGATCTGTGTTTTTCTACGAAAAGCAAAATTTATATTCGACAACACAGATTTGATTTGTTCTTTTCATTTGCCTTTCCCTTTTCCTTTTCATATATAAAGACAAATTCTCAAACCACAAAACAGAAGATTCGTGGAACAGAATTTGTACACCACCCTTTCAAATGAAAAAAGTGACACCCCAGCAAAAGACTAATTGGAATGTCTGGCAAGTCAAAGAGTTTGAAAAAAGCCATAACAATGGAATGGAATTGTTTTCAAACAATCAGGTCCAACCATAATCAGCGGGAAGTGCAAGATCAATAAACAAAAAGAAGTAATCGCGTGAAAAAAGAAAATTAAAAAGTGCTAGCAATTGTTTTAACAAACCTTCCATTTTGCCGAAGACCCTTTTCACAGCACCAACACAACCTTCACATGACATACCAACCTTGAATACAACTGTCTGCAAATCAGACCAAATTGAATATGAGTTTGACCATATACAAATTGGATGATCAAGGGATAAAAGATCACCAACACGCATATAATAAGTATATATATAGAGGTCAACATAGAAAGAAAGGGAAAAACTTTAGAAATTTTCATACATTAAAGCAACTTCATTATGCAATTGAACCTACCCATAAGCTCAATTAACCATATAGGACATAAATGACCAAAACAACACTAGGCCACACACACGTTAGGCCATTCGACCATCATGCCCTCATGTACATCCCATATCAATTAATCACTCCAATGGCATACATACATGGTCATAAGGTCACATAACACAATTCTTGAGCATTCAACAACATTACACCCTAAAATTCACATTTCCATACATGCATATATATACATTTTCATGAAAGCATATGCACACACATTATAAATTACTTTGATTACACTTAAGAGTCAAAATACACCACTCTAGCTTGATTAGGCATTCTCCTTGCCTTTGCTTCTCCCTCTTTCACTTTGCACTACAACATAAAACATGCTTAATATGTAAAAATTTGTATAAAATCATATACGCATCAAAACTCAATACCAACTTAAGAAACATGTTCTTAGGCACCTAAGGGACATTAGAAAAATGTGAAAAGCTGAAAAATCTTACCCGAACAAAAACATGATGCTATTCACATCAAGCTTCCACCATGAAAATCTCCCAATGAAACTTGAATTTCTTGATTTTAATATGGTCTAAAGGTCTAGGGGGCTTTAATTTAGGGATTGATTTGTGGAATTAAGAGTTAGAAGTGAGGGATAGATGTAGAAAAAGGGGAGGGGTTACATGAGGGTGCCATCGGCTCCCACGAAGAAAAGAAGAGGAAGAAGAAATTTCACTATTCAGCAGTTGACCTCTTTTAGTCACTTTGACCAAATTGTAAGACTTATAATTAAAAGGTCTCATATTCTTTTCTCTATGTAACCAAAAAGACTCCTTTTTTATTTCCATTATTTCTCTCTTTTAGCCTCAATTACCATTTATATCATTCCCATAAAATCACATAAATTAAAACCCGTAAGCCTCTAAAAACTTGAACTTGAAAAATAAGAAAATCTAATTAAAAACATAACTTTTAACTTTATCCAATTTTTATAAAATACTTTTTGACATCCAAAAATTTCAATTCCAATGTCAATGGATTATTTGGAATATTTAAGTATCAAGTTATATAAATTCTATGTTAATTTGAGCAAAAGCAAAATATTTTTATGGCTTAGTTATAACTACGTCACTATTCACGAGACATTGCTGTGAAAACTTTACTAGCATTTTTAATCACCTTAATAAAAATCAATACTTTTATCTGTTCACTTTAGTATATCCTAGGTCTCGAGAATACTATTCATTTCCTGAGAAGTATTGATTATAACCTCTAGATTTTCGAGCGTTACATAAAAGGTCCATTAAAATTAGATCAAACATACACCCTAAACTAAAGCCTCTAGGTCCCAACACTTCAAAACCCTAATTTAGGTCTGAGTAGGCCAATTGAGCTCTAAGCCAATTGTTTCTTCTTTTCTCATTTCTTCATCTTTCAATGACATTTTATGTCATTGAATATTCAAACATTTTGAACCTCATCTCAATTATTTTAATATGGGTTTCTGAATCATGTTAGTAGTACATAATGATATAGAATTCTAATTCAACTAGGCCTGTTATGGTTGAATCACATTAAATCCATAATTAACTCCCAATTAGTAATTCATGTGCATTCAAGTCATGAGAGGTGTCTAGCAACACATCAAGACTACCTAAGTGTCTTAAAATCAAGTGGTTTGACTTAGTCCTTCCATATACAATTATTATTCAATTACTCTTTTCACCATACTTTATCTCATTTAGTTTGAGTATGGACTCATGTCAACTCAATGCTTAATTAAGTATGTCTAATCAAGTCCTAAATTTGTTAATTCTAATATTTACATCTTTATTCCCAAAATGTTCGTGTGAATCTCATTCACACTTGTATTTCACTTTGGCTAAAGATTTTTTAATAAAGATATATTGGAATTATGAGATAAACTACCTAATGTAATCCAAGGTGGTGAATTCATTATTGATCATGTAACTACCTTCAAGTATCTCATGCTATACCTAACATCCTAGCTATGTATACTTCATGGTGAAGTAAAAGCACCCAAGTTAAAAAGTATAGCAATTAATACTTACAATAACCTTGGTGATCTCCAGTCCAAAGATATTTGCACCACTGATATGATGAGGTGCTTTCATTAACATAG
>CANXYI010184250.1:0-12137 GCA_948208565.1 Hura crepitans
TAGATGTCTGTTACTACATCAAGCATTTTTCATTTTGAATTTCTTCTAATTAAATCCTTTATTTTATCTTCATTTTCCACCATGAAACTTCTTTAGCCACCCTTAGAAATTGATTTGAGGTGGTGTTTTTTTTTAAATCGAGCTTAAAGGGAGCTTGATAAAGCGTCAATGGTAGAAACCCTATAAGGAAATGGCAAAATGAAGAGGAAAGAGAAGAGTGGACTGGTTGCTGCCTAATAAGTAGATTTTTTTACCTTTTTATACTTCCTTGTCAAAGGCCAATATCATTCCAGGAGAAGATTTAAGTGCCCATACTAAAACAAGCCCATAATTATACTTTTTATGCCACTTTAATTGTATTCATCAATACCTTTCTTTAGTAATCATTTGTTATGATCCCAAATAATTATACATATTATTTCTTAGAATTCTCAAAAAATTCATGATAAAAAATAAAAAAAATCTTATAAAAATCACTACTTTTATCATTACCTAATTTTTATAAAATGCTTCTCAATGTTCAAAAATTCTACTACCCATACCATTATATTCCTTATAATATTTGAGGTTTCGAATGCGACATTTTTTGGTTCATCTGAGTACTTTCAAAATTATTTTACGATTCATCTTTAGTTATGTTACTATTCATAGTATACTACCGTAAAAACTTAACTTCTATTTTTAACAATCTTAATAACCTTATTTCCACTTTAAACTTTTTTGAAAAGTGTTTTATATTTTTTCTTGTCATCCGATAATATTAGTGTAACCCAGGTCTCAAAAAACACTATTCACCTCGTAAAAGCACTATTCACAAATACTTTTGTTATCAGTTGTTTACTAATCAAATGCTCTTATATCCATTCTAAACTGCATCCATAGCCTATATGTAACATATATCTTTGATTAGTAAGATAATAAAACTTTGATTACATCTTTAGAATTACTATCTAGCACTCTAATATTCATTATCCATAATTTTACTTGTTATCACTCATTACTTATCCAAACGTCCTTATTTTTATACCAAAATGAACTTGCATCTTATATATAATATAAACTCTTAATTAATGAGAAAATCCTTTTCACTTCTAGAAAAATCAGTATTCAAGAATCTCAAGGTGCACTATTTATGAATCCTAAGACTATTTATGTCCTTCTTTTTCATAACCCGTTAACTCAAAATGACTAAAGACTTTACCTATTTTGCACCCCTTAAATCTTGAAAGATGAGAAGGTGTTTTAAGGAATCTTAAAACCATTTCTAATGATCAATTAAAAATTATGAGTTGGGCACCATAGATAGGTAAAGTCAGCACCCAACGAAGGTTAGGAAATACCTAATAGGGTTGTACCAAAGAATGGTTCGGAACCCTACTCTTATTCATACCTTAAGTTAATCATAATTAAGATTGAATTTATAATTTTATCATTTTCCTCATTCATAGGTTTTTGTTTTTCTTAAACAACAATCATAGCGATGCCAAAAATGGATTTTCTTGGAATAATATATGGCAAATAAAGTTCTTAAATTAAGCAATAACCCAATTTAATATATGCACATATTTAGTTTGTTTTCTTGTAATTTCTTTTAATTTCACAATCTTTCAAGTTACTATATGTTCAAATGTGTTTATTTAATTTAAATCATGTTTGAGTAAAATGATAAAATTATTAATTTAATATTAATTTTGTATGAACTTGAGGTATAAATAAGAGTAGATTTTCAAACCATTATTTAGTACAGCCCTATAAGGTATTTCCCAACCTTTGTTCGGTGATGACTCTACCTACCTTGTGGTGCCTAACTTGTAATTTCCAATCAAATATTAGTAATGGTTTTAAGATTCTTTCGAATACATTTTCATCTTTTGAGATTTAAGAGGTGTGAACTAGGTCAAGTCTTTAATCATTTTGAGTTGTTCGGTCATGGAAAAGAGGGACATAAATAGTAGTAACTCCACTAAGGACACTATGAGACCATACTCCAAAAGTACCTCAAATTAATACTAATTTTTTTTGTTTGAATTCATAAAATTATCATTTTTTGAAATTGCATCACATGCTTAAGCTTTAAAATAAGTTAGGCATCTTTTTTACCCTTGGTGTCATTTTAAAGCATAAACCCGTTTACAACCAATTTAGGGGAGTGTTAGGAATGACATCAAATCTAAGCCTCGTACCTTTAAGGTATATTAAATAGTGAACCAATTAGTTGTATGCTCATGAAAAGATAAACCCATTATGGAGGAACTATGTTGGGATGACCATAACTTACATAACTTAACGAAGAGTCGATATAATAACCAATAGTAACTTCTACTAGGTTTCCCTATTAATTTGTATGATGTGCTATATAAGCCTACATTTATGAAGCATGTTTGGTCATGCCAAAGTGCTATTGAACCCATTGGGCCTTTTTATTATTGAGATGGGCTAAATGCCACATTGTAGTTTAATTAGACATACCTAACAAGTATGGGCCAAATTTTATACTTGTACTTTAAATACAATGTCATAACATTTTACTTTTTACTAATCATTATTCAAATCTATCGGGATCTTAGATGTCCCATTAGTAAGCCTACCTAGGAAAGATAACATATAATTCATGTGTGGGAAGCTATAAGGTTAGAAGGTTCTTGCATGTGTGTTATCACTATTGCATTATGCTTTTATGCATTTGCATATCATGTATATCATACATCTTTGCATCTCATTCATCACAACTAGCCCTTTATTTTGTAGCCACCATAAATCCTTCACAATCTAGTTGTGTTTATGGTTTAAATAGGAGAATAGTCAGAAGATAAATCATCTCCACTTTTGTTACTTAAAAAATGTCAAGACAAGGTGAGAACACTACTGCTTCTATACAAGAGATTGACATTCAAATTAATTAAAATTTTAAGGAGTTTGAGAAGAAGATGTGGCTATGTTATCAAGGGTATTAACCAAGGTTATGTGTGCTATCAACACACCACCACCTACTGAAACACCACTAGCTATGCTTTTTACCCCATCTATTGTCAAGACAACTACCTTAAAGGGATTAGTATAAGGAAAGATGTAGGAAGTTTTGGTGAAAAAGCTAAGAGGGCCACATACTTCAATTCGAAGTATAATTTTTGTAAGGACTCTAAAGATGAAAAAGGGAAAAAGAAAGTGGTGATCCACAAAGTTAAAGATCTAGCAATGAAAAAGCTAAAAGAAAAGATAAAGGCTATAATTAGGCTCCTTACTTTAGGTAAGGGTACAGACCTAGATAAGATGACTCTAAAATTTGAAGAGGTGCTGCCCTCTAAATTTAAGATGCTAGAGCTACTTGAGTTTGATAAGGGCACGTATCAAGTAGTATGCCACTATCATAAGAGGCATCGAGCTGAGTATGAAGTAGAAAGTAGTATACTTTAGGCTTTTATTATAAAGGAGAGCTATAGAGTGGTATTAAAGGCTAGAAAAGAAAGTGAAAGAAGTATAGGGAAAGGTTATTAAAGCCTTTGTAAACTAGTATAATTATAACATGCATATAGAGGTCACGATAAAATACCTCTAATTGCTAAAGTAAAAATCCAATAAGACCTTTTTGGTGTACTTGACAAGATGGAGATCGAGGTTTTTAGAGACGAGAAAGAAGCCTAACATGGCTTACCAAATAAGAATATTCATTAAGAATACCAATCTTTATCTAAAGGATAGGCTCAAAGCAAAGGGACTTAAAGATTGGAAGTCCCCTGAAGAGATAGCAATTGACTTAGAAGAAGAGCATGTACAGGCAAAGAATAATATCAACAATTTTAACTAAAAGGGATTAAACACTGAATTTAGTAAAAACACCAGCAGTAGTGGAGGAGTTAGAAAGACAATAGAGGTATCGCCTACCATAATAAGGCATTACTCAAACTTGGATAAGCCTTTATCTTAATGCCTGAAGCATTTTCAATAGGGGGAAGCTTCAATTATTGCTATTAAGAGCAACTAGGAACTAAGGTCAGCCTAATCATAAGGTTAAGTTATCTTGCTAATACCATTAACACACTAGGTAAGAAACAAATGATTTATCACACATTCAGCAATCACATTCAAGATTTGATTGATTCCAAGAAGAAACCTAATCTAAAAAAGAGGAAAATGGCTAGAGAGCTTGTTTAAATGCCCCTCTACTAGTATTTATGGCTATTTTTAGGTTGTGTGAATGGTACCTACTTTAGAACTTATATGGCAATGAGTACTTGGTAATAGAAAGAAGAACAAAGGAAGAAGAGAGCCATAAAGTGGTTAATGTCACTGATATCTGGGTAACCAATAGTGAGAGCAATCAAGATGAATTTTGAGACTTGTGGGTTGACTCAAATGGAGAACATAACTTAGTGGTGAAGAAAAGAGACTAAGGTAGTGACTTAAAGTGGTTAAGTGATTCCTAAGGTAGAAAAATAGCTTACTCCCCTTATACTAGAAAAGAAAGATGGCATTATGATAAAGTAATTAAAGAAGACACTTGCTCATATTCCATTTGGGACCTTTTAAGGCATTGTGTGTTACAATACCATATCTTTATCTTAGTTGTTAGAGATAGTAAAAGGTGAAGAAAAGCATGTATTAAACTTCTCAGACACAAATCTTCCATCAAAAGGGCATTATCCTAATTATCCTCTATACATTAAGGCTGAGGTAAATGGGAAGCACACAACTTTTATAATGGTAGACAATAGGTCATCCATTAATGTATGTCCTCTTAGGGCAATGGTTGCATGCATCATTGAAGACTTTATGATTACCAAGTCTAAACCCACCATCATGGCCTACAACAACACTAAGTAACAAGCCTACGACAGCATCATAGTCAAGGTCAAAACTGGGTTATAGTAGATGATGTGGAATTTAGGGTGCTTGACATTCTAGCCAATTTTTCCTTACTTTTGGGAAGACTATGTTTCCATAAGTTGGGAGGAGTACCTTTAACACTACATCAAATGATTAAGACCCTATGCAATTATGAAGTGGTGACTATTTAAGCTATAAGGGAAAATTAGGTGTCGATGATAGAGATTGCTAACCAACCATTCAACGAATTTCACATAGTAGAGATCTTTTTAGAAGATGTTGATGATGATACAAAAGTGGTAAAAATGCCAAAAAAAAAAAATAAGGCTTAATAAATAAAAACCACCAAAAACTTTTCCTTATTTATAGATTACCATCCTCAACTAATCAAAGTCCTAATTTCCCCCTTAAACTTGCATAAACTATACCATTTACCCTCTAAAGTGTCACATAGCATGAAACCTATATTCCATGTAATTCTATGTGCTATGAAACTCACTCTATGTTGATCCTTGATTTTATGCCATATGGCTCTTAAGGTGGTAATTCATGTAGTTTCATCAAGTTTAGGGGGGGAGGGGTAATGATAGCTCAATTAGTTTAGGGTGGTAATCTATAAATGATTACAAATTGAAGGGGTTTTATATATTTAGCCAAAAAAAAACTACTTACCAGCACTAGTTTTGGAAGTGACTCACAACTAAAACGACAAAAGAATCGCAAGGGGTTATGTTAGCAGAATTAATGGTGTAGAAAAAAGGGAAAAAAGGAATTCCCAATATAGAATAAAGCTTAATTCCAGTTTTAGGGAGCATAAGATATTATAGGGATATCACACCCTAACTTTTTGTTTAGTTTTTCATAGGGATAGAATTAGAATTAGAAGAAAAGTATGGAATGAAATAGGTGTATGAATTGAGTAAAGACGGTTGGTAAGAACAATTGAGCAAAAATGACAAAAAGGGTAAAAAGGGAATTACATGAAAAGTGAAGCACAAAATTAGAAATCCACATTTGGTGGCCTAATAATGAGAGGAGCATGTGTAAAAGGATAAGAAATATGAATTAGAAATGAGAGGAACATGGAAATGTTGAAAGAATGAGGTTCGAAAGATAGTCTCGATGAATGGTGACACTAGGGCTATAAATAGTACTTCTCAGGTCTAAATGGAGTTGACTCAACCACAATGTAGCATAAATTACAAGATGAATTATTGTGTAATTTAAGAATCATTTGAGGCTATATAAGTGGTTAAAAATTGAAAACAAAATCTAGAGTACGGGCAAGTGCAAATAGCTACCTTCAGGGTAGAACTAAAAATTCTCAAAAATGTGCTCAAAAAAATTTAAGACTTACACATACTGATTCTAAAATAATTAAAGGAACATGAAATCATAATACCATAATTTATTTATAAGTGGAACTATCACAAATAAATTAGGGAAATAAAATAGAGAAAATGACAATTTATGAGATAAGGATGACATGATATTTGTGTACAAAGCAATCTCAACCCTTGGATTCAATGGTAGCACATAAGATCTCTACCCTTCAAATTAAAATAAAAAATAAATATAAAATAAAAAAAGTGGACACATGGGAGAATATAAACCCTACATGTGTGATTCCTTTAAATCCTAATCATCCATCTATATGTGCATATATTGATTAAGCAAAAAATAATGGTATTTGAGGGGTGCTATCCATCCCCTTTTCATCCTTCTCATGGGTGAATTTTGTCCTCCTCTTTCCCACCTCAAATTTGTTAAAAATCCTTCGTACAACTCTAAAAATAATATATAAAATTAAAAGCTCTCTTCAAAGTACTTCCTTAGCCTCTCTAAATTTGTGTCAAAGAAAGAGATACATTTTAAAGGAAAGAAAAAGGTTGAGGCCATTAATAAAGTGGTAAGCTAACCTTTAACCTTAGTAATTTCTATGATTTATTTGAGATATATTAATAAGTCTTTATAAGCTAGAATTTGAGTTTTATGGTTAATAATGTTTTTTTATGGAATTTGATGTGAGGAAACCCTTATGGAATTGGATGAATATGGAGGATTGATGATGGACAGATTAAATTAAAGTTGCAAATTAAAGGAAAAAGGGGTGGAAAGTTTATTTAAGGTATGTGTATTATAGATATTATGAATTAAGCTCATATTTGCATTATGTAAGAAGTGATTTTTTATGTAATAGTTGGTTTAATGAAATTGATGGATTAGGTTAATAATTAAGCTCAAATTAATATGTATAGAAATGAGGAAATCATCAAAAGAAATGTTAAACTCAATAATCCTCCATTGGTCGAAATTGAGGGAGTAAGTAACAGTAGGGGTATATTGATTACTAAGTTGTATTATTCATTTAAGAAGTTATAATCCAACAAAGGTAATAAAAACAAAAGAAGAGAGAATACAAATTTGATATGTGTACTCTTTACATATTAATATATATTATGTAATTGCTAAGATTTTTAATATTTAATTATTTTAATTAAATTGGTGCATAGAAAGAATATTTAAACCTAAGAAAATGAGATAGAATAATTAAAAGTAAGAAAATAGGTATAAAAATTAAAAGGTTTGAGGGGCCTAATTATGAATAAGAAGAGAACCATGATTATAGTATTATTTAATTATGTAAATGAATTAATTATTAGGTAAACCATTGTGTATAAATTGATAAGAATATTAATAAATGAAAATGACTACTGAATAATAATAATAATAATAATAATAATAATAATAATAATAATAATAATAATAATAATAATAATAATAACAATAACAATAATAAAGAATCCAAAAAATTAAACTGGGTAAGAACAAGGTTGATAAATGGAAGTCTATAGTATATATATGGTATGATAATTAAAAGAAAAAGAGAAAAGTTTTGCTTATAAATTTGTATTATGGCCAAAATGTAGAGAGTTAAATTAACACTAAATAAAGTAAGATACATAGGAATTTTAGTAACTTACTAAATTAAGCAAATGTAACCAAGAGTTCAAAAAGGGTATATGAGAATGTGTAAAAGCTTAATAGAGACAGTATACGGTATATGAAAGTAAATATAATTATATGCTTATATTATCATTAATTGTAGCCTAAAATATAAATTAGGAGGAATTTGATAAGCTTATGAAGAAAAGGTATGGGACCTTATTAATTGTAAATTATAGAAATAAATATTTAATAGTTTAAGAGCTTGAAAGTTTAAAATGAATAGATTTATAAGGGAATAATAAAAAGTAAAGTGACCTTGAAATTAAAAAAACATAAATAGAATATGTGTGTAAATGAGAAAATGTGTTGGTAAATTTTAAAAGGGCCACATGAATTGAATAAGAGACTAATGTTCAACACATATATTATTAGAAAATTTTAAATCTCTAATTTGGTAAAAATGCCTATAGAAATTATAGTTGAAAAGAAAATATAGAATAACATGGATGTTTGAATTAAAGATAATGGTTCAAAGCGAATATAGAGGAAATAGGAAGGAATCTAGTAAAGGATCATAGATTAAGTTGCAAGAGTTTATGAATTGGTAAAATTTAAAGATAATATTGTGATACATGTCAACTATATGCAAATTAATATTTGAATTATACTGCAATAACTACACCAAAATAACTAAATATTGGATAATGGTAAATGATAAAGGAATAGTAATTTAATCAGTAATGTAGCATCCTATACTTGAATTAGTACATTTGTAATAACCCAAAAATTTTGACTTTTATGAATAATACTTTCCTAGGATGAATAGTATTCTTGAGACCCAGGATATATTAAAGCTACCAAATGAAAGTATTAATCATAAAATAATTTTCTAATCAACTTTTAAAATATTTTATAGTTCAGCTTTGCCTTGGTTACTATTCATAAGACACTTCTGTAAAAATGTAACGACTAAAAAATCTTAACTTTTGTGAATAGTAATTTCCTAGAATGGATAGTGTTCCTAAGACTTAGAATTTATTGAAGCTACTAGATGAAAGTATTAATGATAAAATAATTTTAGGCAAAGTTTGAAATTAATCAAAAGTCATTTGATTGGTTAAAAATGCTAAAAAAAAGTTTTTACAGTAATGTCTTATGAATAGTGACCAAGGCAAAGCTAAACCGTAAAATATTTTAAAAGTTACTCAAAAAATTATGGGATTTATATAACTTGATACTCAAAAATTCTAATTATCAATTTGGCACTGGAATTAGAATTTTTGGTTGTCAGAAAATATTTTATCTAAAAATTGGGTAACATAAAAACTATGTAATAATTTGATTTTTCACATTTTTTGAGCTCTAATTTAAGAGGATTATGGGGCCATAATTAATTGAATTTTTGAATGATTAATTAATGATAAATAGGGCTTAAAAAAAGGAGGAAAAAAGGGAAGAAAGAGAGGAAAAATGTGTAAAAATAAAAAAAATTGGAAAATTATATAAAGGGTCAAATGGCCTTAAAATGGCCAAACTTATATCTCTCTCCACCTCTATAAAAGTCGACGGCTTGTTTATTCTCCCTTCCTCATTTATCCTCTTCAAACATCTAAATTTAAGCCGTTTGTCTTGTTTGATCAAGTCTCAGGAGCCTCCATGACCTCTAAAGCTTGGGAAAAGTGAGAAAATAAAAAGAAACGAAGCTTTTGGCTCAATTTTAGTCGGGGTCAATAGTAATCATTTTTTGTTTGGGTAAGAATTTTTGAAACCCAATATTTTTTCTATATTCCCTAGGTGCCCAAGAGCATATTTATGCTTTCATTTTATTATTTTATATTTTCTTTGATTTATTACAAAATTTTGAAAATCAAATCTATAATGGGCAGTTGAGAAAACAAAAAAAATAAGGAATAAAGGAAAAACAAAAGTGTGAATGGTCTTTAAGGTCGCATTGCGATTATTTTGGTAAGTGAAATTGATTTATTTCATGAATATTTAAGAATGCCCTAATTATCCATTATATTAGTTGTAGGTAGTTATATGTAATAAATATAATAAAGTTACCTTATTTGTGTAAAATTACCAGTTGAATTAGTTTATATGATGCATAAATAATATGTGTGATGTGTATAATACATAAGAATGGAAGGCATTGATATGGAATGTGGGAATGGCCTATTGGCTGAATGTTTTATGTAGTGCCTGTAGAGAAATGTAACCTGGGACGAAAGCAGTTTAGTGTTTAAGAGTCGCCACCTTGCCTCTACACCAAGACCTCTAATCTTCTATACCAGAAAGGTTTAAAATTAGATCTTATTTATGCCCCAATAATATGCCTTTTGTCATATTATAATGTTTATCAATCCCGTATCAAGTAAGCATGCATCATATTTAAAGTAATTATGTCACCTTTTCATGTATAAAAAGTAAATTGTGGTGAAAGTATACAGTAAGCACAATTGTTTATTGACATCTAGAAATTGGGTTATTGATTAATTGTGATATGATCTGATAATTATATGTAATTTCATAGGAATTAGCAGTAACTACCCAACTCCTATGTCTAGGAGATTGACCTTTATTAAAATGCATTTTTAGTGTGACTTTTGATTAGTGAAAACTTAAAACCATTTTGTTAAGAAAACACCATTTAATTAGATAGAAAATCTTTTGATGTGAAGTTAGGCATTTAACATGTAAAACAAGCTGCTTAACTACTTATTACAACCTAAAATAAACCAAAAGA
Organism: Hura crepitans; assembly: GCA_948208565.1. Taxonomy (NCBI): domain Eukaryota; kingdom Viridiplantae; phylum Streptophyta; class Magnoliopsida; order Malpighiales; family Euphorbiaceae; genus Hura; species Hura crepitans. The sequence goes on from CANXYI010184250.1 coordinate 10,520, forward strand.
TATAACAAGATGCAAAACTAAATGAAATAAAATAAAGCCCTTAATAGGTTTTATCTGTATGTCGTCAAGTTTGTGTAGACTCTATGAAGCTTTAGCACATGTTTATGCAAACTACTGCTTACAAGGGTTATTATGTCCATTCAGACCTCTATTCTAGCGAGATAGGTCACTTGCATACAACTCAAAGGAAAATGTTAATGATACCAAATAAGGATTCATAAAGAAGATGAGTAATACAAATACATGTGAAAACTAGAATCCAAAGTAAATGTTCCTCGTAAGAGGAAGTTCCTGCAGACTGTATAATAGAATAAACATGCTTAATACAAATATATCCATGCGGACTATGTTTCTCATGAAAGGGAGTTTATGTGTACTTATAGTTGAAAGAAATAAAAACAAAATAGGATCATCCATATTGACTACATTTGTCATGAGAAGGAGTCTGTGTGGATTCAAAGACAAAATAAATAAGGATAAACAAAATCATCTGTAAGGACTACATTCCTCATGAGAGGGAGTTCGTACAGACATACAATAGTCCTAGCATGCTAATAAAATGTATATTAAGGAATGGGTTAATCATACAACATGATACCATTATACAATTGCATTAATATGGTAAACATAATACATTAAAATATGATACATAAGATAAATAGGACACTGTTATGGAACATATGTCCGCACAAATGATGAATCATGCACATATCAACAAAGTAAGTCCATGCAAATGTCATCATGCTTATAGATAGGTTCATGTGATTAGGATAAAAATAACATAATAGTTATAACATACAAATAGTTAATTGTACAATATGAAACAACTTAAAATGATAACCTATATGATCAAAGTGAGGATTACATAGAATCACCTCACTTATGATTAATCCTTGGTAGAATCACCTCACTTGTGATTAATCCTTGGAGATCCTAGGTCCATAAAAATAGTAAGAATGCATAGTAAGAGGCCTTAGATCTTACCTCTGTAAGTGGACTTCAAGAAATAATGCAAAAGGTAAGGTTTTGGCAGAACATAATTTAAGTGTGGGTTAATAAGACAAGTAGAGCAATTCCTAGTTAGAGTCCTCTCCTGAACTCACAGATGGTGGTATTGGCTATGTAACACCCGTGTCTTGAGGCTCCATGAACAATGCCACTAGGTCTAGGAAGTGTGCTTAGGGTGCCAAGTCATTTGCACATAAAACAAGGCAGTGACACTAGTCATGAAAATTTGAGGGGCTTTAATTTGATGAAAAAGGCAAATTTTAAAAATTTAGCAGAACCAATAATTCATGTCGGACAGTAAGCTACCCCTTTGTGCAATAAAAATCTTTCAAGTCGAGAATGACCCAGGTTGTGCTCGGACAGATCCAAAAATATCAAACCCTGAACTTCAAAAATTCCACTGAGTCCACTACTGAAAGAATTTTGGAATTCTAAGGTTGTTTGCAAATTCTCGTAATTTTTTAGGTTGGCATGCAAATCAAGGTAGTCTAAAAATTATCCTATCGATGGAGTTTAGCTACAAAAATTTACGAGTAGGTAAGGGGGAATAAAATAAGAAATTTAAAATAAACCGTGTAATTTTTAGAGGTTGGAATGAATTTTGGTGAAT
>CANXYI010184348.1:0-14326 GCA_948208565.1 Hura crepitans
CATATGTGCTAGCCCATAAATATATAAGGCCCGTATGCCCCATTCATTTAATGCATCAATTTTACAGTTCATTTTAGCTCAATTTTCATTTAAATTTTGAAAATTCATTTTCATTTTTTCAACACCTCTAAAAATATTGATTTTAGTGTCAAAAATTCTCAATTAGGCCCATTAAGGGCCTTGTCAAATTTTAGGTCAAAATTCCATTATCAACCCCAATTATTATCCACTCACATAATCTAAAAATTTTGAATATCTAAACGACCTTAGAATTTTATAATTTTTTCTCCAATAGACTCATTGGAATTTTTGACCTTAAGGGTATGCCATTTTTAGGTCCATCTAGACATATCCCTACACACAACTAATGTCACTACTCACTAGTTTACAGCCTCTTATGATTTATTAGGATTGTTAAATCTTTTAATTATTTCATTTTCATCATTTTATGGCCTATCAAAGTTTTATGAGTAGTACTTACCCTTTTGACCATCATGTAATGCCCTGACGTCCTAGGAACACTATTCATAGCTCAAAAGTACTATTTATAAAACTACATTTCACGAAAGTTACATTTCTTCCCCTCTTCAGAAATTTTATCCTTGAAATTTCCTAAGGAAACAAGTGTTGATACTATACTTTCATATGTTCCCTGGTCTTTTATGTTACCTCCTTTATGTTATGGTGCTTCCATAACACTTTTAGCAATGGTATGGTTTTGTTTCTCAATTATTTGACTTTTCTAGCTAACACTTGTATTAGTTCCTCTTTATATGTCAAATCTAGTTCTAATTGCACTTCCTCTATAGATATGGCATGTGAAAGATCATATCGACATCGCCTTAACATTGATACATGGAATACATCATGTATTTGCTGTAATCCAAATGAAAATGCTAGCTAATAAGCCACTAGTCCCACACACTCTATAATCTCATGTGGACCGATGAACTTCAGGCTCAATTTCCCTTTCTTGCCAAATTTAAGGATCTTCTTCAATGGTGATACTTTTAAGAATACTTTATCACCAACTTCATACTTAATATATCTTCTTCTTAAGTTAGCATATGACTTTTGTCGGTCAGTGGCAACTTTTAATTTGTCTTTTATAACTGTTACTTTCTCTTTTGCATCCATTACCAAATCTTGTCCCATAAGTTTACTCTCACTAGCTTCACTCTAGCAAAGTGGAGCCTTATATGGTCTACCATACAATGCCTCATATGATGCCATACCTAAACTAGCTTAATAGTTATTGTTATAGGCAAACTCAACCAATGATAGGTATTGATCCCAAATTCCTTTAAACTCAATTACACAACTATGTAAAATGTCCTCTAGTACTTGTATTACTCACTCTCACTATCCATTAGTCTGTGGATGGAAAGTTATACTAAAGGCTAATCGAGTTCTCAAAGTATCTTATAACTTTTTCTAGAATTTGAAGGTAAAGTGTGGATCCTGATATGATATTATAGTCATTGGCACTCTATATAGTCTCACAATCTCATCTACATATAGTTGTGCTAGCCTATCTAATAAATAATCTATTATGATCAGAATAAAATGAGTTGTCTTGGTTAGTCTATCCACTATCAACCATACAACATTGCACTTACTTCTTGTCATTGGCAATCCTATGACAAAGTCCATAATAATCTTCTCCTACTTCCACTCTAGTATTGCTATGGGATTTAATAATCTAGATGGAACTTGATGTTCAACTTTCACTTGTTGAAATGTCAAACATTTAGCCATATAATTTACCATATCTCCCTTCATTATTGACTGCAAATAGTAAGGTTTTAAGTCCAAATACATTTTCATACTACTCGGATGCAAAGCATATAGAGCTTCATATGCCTCTTGCAATATTTGTTTCCTCAATGCATCAATCTTAGGTGCATAAAATCAATCCTGATAATAGAGGCATTCATCCTCATTTTCAAATCTAGTGATCATCCCCTCTTTAACTTTACTTATCAATTATTTAATTTATTCATCTTATTTCTATGCTTCTTTTACTTGCTACATAAAATTAGGTTTCACTTGTAATTCTACTAAGATCACATTATCTGGAGTATATTCTTCTTGAGCATCCATAGATTTCATAGCAACAATAAACTTCTAACTTAAAGCAACTACAACAACATTTGCTTTCCTTAAATGATAGTCAATTAAGCAGTCATAGTCCTTTATCAACTCCATCCAATGTCGTTGTCTCAAATTCAATTCTATCAATGTAGGATGGTACTTCAAACTTTTTGTGATCAGTGTAAATTTAACACCACTCAATGTACAAATAATGTCTTCATACTTTCAAAGCAAACAATATTAAAGCCAATTCCAAATCATGTGTTGGGTTGTTCCGTTCATGTGGGTTCAACTGTCTCGAGGCTTAAGCTATCACCTTTCCCTCTTGTATTAATATACACCCAAGCCCATTTTGCAAAGCATCACTATATATCACAAAGTTTTTCCCTTGCTGAGGCTATGTAAGAATAAGCAGATCAGTCAATATCATCTTAAGTCTATCGAAACTTACCTAGCACTTGTCATCCCAAACAAACTTTACATCTTTTCTCAACATTCTTATAAATGGTGTTGCAATCATGGAAAATCTTTCCACAAATCTCTTGTAATATCCTGCCAATCCTAGGAAACTATGGATTTATGTCACATTCCTAGGAGGCTTACAGTCCATCAAAGCTCTTACTTTACTTGGATCAACTCTAATTCTATCTGCCAATGCAATATGGCCTAAGAAAGTTACCTCTATCAACCAAAAATCACACTTACTTAGCTTTGCATATAATTGCTTCTTTCTTAATGTCTATAACATGATTCTTAAGTGCTACTCAACTTATTCCTGACTTTTGGAATACATTAGTATGTCGTCAATAAAGACTATAGCAAACTAGCCCAAAAGTGTCTTGAAAATTCAGTTCATAAGGTCTATTAAAGCTGTCGGGGCATTAATGAGCCTAAATGGCATCAATAGAAACTTGTAATGCCTATATCTAGTTTTAAAGGTTGTTTTCAGAATATCAAATTCCTTAATCCTCAGCTAGTGATAACCTAATCTTAAATCAATGTACAAAAATATACTGGCTCCTCTGAGCTAATCAAATAAATCATTAATTCTAGGCAGTTAATACTTGTTCTTAACTATCACATTGTTTAATTGCCTATAATTGATACATAATCAAAGCGATCCATCCTTTTTCTTCACAAATAACACGAGTGCTCCCCAAGAAGAAACACTCAGTCTAATAAAACCCTTTTCTAATAATTCTTGCAATTACACTTTTAACTCTTTTAATTATGTAGGTGCCATCCGATATGGTGTAATGGACATTAGAGCAGTACTGGGATACACCTCAATCTCAAACTCTAATTCATGGGGTGGTGGTAATCCCAAAAGTTCATCAGGAAAGTCTAATACCAAAGGTATCTGATCAAGACTTGGAGTAAGATTATTGTTATCAATGACATAGGTAAGATAAGATTCACATCCCTTTTGGATGAGTCACCTTGCTATTATAGCTAAAATTAGATAATGCAAGGAATCTCTCTCGCCATAAACTATCACATCACTTCCCTCAGCTATCCGAAGGGTAAGTTCTTCTATTCATAATCAACCAATGCTCGATGTTCAAACAACTAGTCCATGCCCAAAATAACATCAAACTCATAGAAGGGAAGTTCAATAAGGTCAGCTGAAAGCATTATATCTCGAATCATTAGAGAACAACACTTATACACTTGATTCACTATCACACTCTATCCAATCAAATTGCTGACTAAGATATCTATATCCATAGGTTTAAGCTCTAATCCCCTATCTAATACTTGTGCAGTACATATATATGAATGTGTAGATCCTAAATATATCAATGCCAATATAGAAGTATAAAGTAGATAAAATATACTGGCAATCACATCCGATGCCTTAGCTTTCATGTATGCTCAGATTGCATACTGATAATTTAGAACTCGTGTCTCAGTTCTAGTCCTCTAACTTATGCCTAGCTTATCATTCTTATCATATCTCTGGCCTCTACCAGTTGCTGGTGATAAAGCTTATGCACCAACTAGCTTATGTAGGCAATCCCTCTAGTAATGTTCCCTCAAATCATATATGAAGCTTTCACCTTTCTTCGAGAACCAACATTCTCCTCAATGCTTTTTTTTTTTTTTACAAATCACACATTCTAAAGGTGGATTCCTAGTAGTAGCCCCCGAAGCACTAAAGGCTTGCTCAGAAGGTCATAGCCCTAACCCTGCCTCTAATTTTGGCCTTGTCTTTATAACTTACCTTATCTATTGTATAGTCTGATTTTCTTCTTTTTTCCTCCCTCAAGTGCAGAACTAGCTTGCACAGCTAAAAATGATCTCTTTCTCTAAAATAATTCTCTATTTTCTTTCATCATTTCTTCCATTGCATATGCTGCATATACTAATACATAAAATTCTCTGATCTTAGGGTTTGATATTTACATTCTTAGTTCAACGTTAAGACCATTTTCAGACTTTTTGTATCGGGCCTCCTCAGTGGGTAAATGCTCCTTTACGTACTTGCTCAACCAAGCAAAGTCTTTCTCGTACACGAACACAGACTTTTCTCCCTTACTTTAAATCCATAAACTCTTACCTTTTTCTATACAAGTATGTCTCTAAAATATATCTTTTCTGGAACTCTTAAAGAAAATGGTCCCAAGTGAGGTTATCAATTGCCTTTCACTTTTTACTGGTCTCACACCAGTGAAATGCTTCTGCTTAAAGCAATGAAGTAGCACATTTCAAATTCTCTTTTAGAGAACACTCTAACTGCTCTAAAATTTCGATCATCCTTTTTAACCAATACTTAGCTTTGGCAACATCATCATCAGTGTTGCCCTTGAAACTAATGCCCCAATCTTTTTCAATCTTTCCTGATAAGTTTTCTACAGAGGTACTAATGGTAGTACTGGAGCTGGTAGTGGTGTAGTAGCTACAGTGGTATGCCTCAACAGATTTACTATCTGCTATAATAATACTAGTGGAGCCTAAGCTTATGCCTATTACTAATATGCTATATCACTAGGCACTATTGTATCAGTACTTATTTCTACACTCTATATAGTTGTCAGAGCATAGCTTGCTACCTCTTCCCCTTGTTCAGGTGGAGTCGGTTCACTCATCATATAACTATAAAAGAACATATAATAAGCTTTATACAAGGTAGCTTAAGTAGGGTATAGTCTCCAAACTAGTTTACTCATATATACTATGCCTAAGAATGCATAAACTAGGCTTTGATACCACTCAATCTAACATCCTTACTCGATTCTTGAAGAAACCCGATAAGATTACTACTTCCCGTATGGTTACCCCTCCTAAAATTATCCTTACCTTTCATAATTTAATACTTATTATTTTCATTGAAATTAGCATATCGATCTATTTTTTTTAGATGATTCATTATATTTTCATTTTATTATTTGTAATACATTATTAAAAACTTTTATTTCATTTGAAAAGCATTTTCCAGAAAATTAGATAGCATAACAGCTTCTCGAGTTAAAAACCAAAAATTTTCCTACAAAGAAAATCACACTTTTATATATATCAATCATCACTTCACATCCATATGGACCAATCTAGTCTTCTTAACTTAGCATTCACAACTATAAAATCATCATACATGTATCACAGCCATCATAAGTATCATAGGGCCTCATACCCATTATAAAACAGATACAACAAACAATAACAATCAAATACATATCATTACAGACATATATTTATTTTTAGCTTTCTATTATCATTTACATACCATAAGTTATGACAACATTCACTTTTATCATTCTTACCCAAACCTATATTCTATCTATACATGAGTACACTCTTAATTATAGACCAAAACTAGAGATAGAACTATACTAAAAAAAACACTCTTCAGTTACAAAGGCTTAACTCTTCTCGTGCTTCCTATCTTCTACCTATGCACCGAAACATCGATACACTGAGTATAACTTAGTGGTTAACTTGAGAAACATAATATACATATACACACTCATAGATGCAATCATGCAATTATAGACAATATGCAATAATTCAAGTGTTTAATAGATAATTATAGGTTATTTACAGTAATACATGTGTTGAGCTGATATATTTTTATTCTCACAAGCCAATTACTATTCATTTCATAACATAGTTAAATTTCTCACAATATGATTTTGATTTAATATGGCCTATATCGATAGACTACACCTAAGGACACTGGATAGCAAAATTAAAATTGTGTAGTGACCTACATTTTAGACCTTGATATCTGCACCTACCTATCATACAGTGGATCCCATTGAACCTTGGCAGTTGTACCCGCTCTATCATATGGTGGCTCACATTGAACCTCAATGGCTATACCTGAGCTATGGTATATAGTACAGTGGTTCTCATTAAACCTCGATAGCTGTACCCGTGCTATTGTCTAGTGGCTCCAATAAAACCTCAATGGCTATACTCATCCATAACAATAATCAAAATGATAATAATTGAATTAACTCAAACTTAGTAGCTGCTTTATTTTTGAGTTGATCAGTCAATTTATCCAATAGGTGTCTAACTATATGGGCCTTAAATTCCATTTTTATTTTCCATTCAGGTTGTGGTCAATTAATAACTTTTCATGTCATTGTTTATTATTCTTTTGATCTATTCTTGACCACTTTTCACATTCTTAGTTTCAAGTGATCTACATGACCACTTTATCATTCTTATTCTCATTTTTTTCTCATCATCAAATGTCATTTATTCATCTCATTTACTTACATAATAATGTCACTTAATTATTCATTTGCATACTCATAAGTGTACATCATTCCATAAAATTACTTTTGTTTCCAATGCCATATTTTTATCAATTCACATTCATTCATCAAACACATTTCCTTATTTCTATTTTCTCATTAAAAATTATGCAATTTACATACATATAAACTAATTACACATACACACATTTCTTAGGCATGATTTGACCATATATAGTTCTTCACTTTACACATTTATTTTCCATCAATTTCTCAAATCAAAATACTTCACATAATCACATAAGTAATGTATATTAAACATGTCATTAATTTAAATACATTTACATGCATTTTTAACATTTCCATACAAGGTTTTCACACATTTTCATACATAAATGTACACAAAAATGTTTAAGCTCAAATTTATATACCTTTCACCACTTTCTGCTCAATTCAAGGCTTGTCTTTTCCTTTATCCCCTTGAATAGTTTCCTTTCTTACAAATACTTACATCTCACCTTAAAAAAATCCCTAAAAATCCTTTATAACATGAAATTCAATCCTAGTTGCATATTTAGCCTTAAAATCATTCCTAATATTTATAACAAAAATAAAAATTAGAATTTTTACACTTATAAGTCTTGGTGACACTATTCACCAAGTTGTAATACCTCTCTCCTTAAGCTTTTTTTTTTGTGTTTTTCCATTTGGAATGGTCTAATTAGGTGGTAAAGGTAAAGATTGATCTATTATATATGGGATTTGGTAGAGAAATAGAGGAATCAAACAAGAAAAAAGTGACAGAAGCTCACTTGAAAATGGTGTCAGCCATAAGGAAGAAAAGCGAGAAGATGACACCATTTTAGCATATATGGGCTTCCTACATGTGCTAGCCCATAAATATGCATGGCCCGTGGGCCCTAATCAGTTAATGCATCAATTTTTCAGTCCATTTCTTCTTGATTTTGATTTAAACTTTTAAAACTTATTTTATTTTTTTAACACCTCTAAAAATATTAATTTTATTGTCAAAAATTCTTGATTAGGCCTATTAAGGGCCCCATAAAATCTCGAGTTCAAATTTTATAGTCAACTTGGGTTACTATTCACTCATGAATTTAAAAATTCCAAATAAACACTAAACAACCTTAGACTATTAAAATTCTTTCTTGAATAGACTCATTGGAATTTTTGACTTCTAGGGTATGCCATTTTTATGTCGATTTGGGCACATCCTGAACTATTCCCATCACAAACCCAACTAATGTCTCTGTGCACTTGTTTACAGCAGTTATGATTTATTAGTTCTGCTTAATCCTTTAATTAATTCATTTTCATTATTTTTTAGCCTGCCAAAGTTTTACAAGTAGTACTTACCCTTTTCTAGCCATTATGTACTGCCCCCGACATCCTGGGAACACTATTCATGGCTTGAAAGTGTTGTTCATGAAACTAAGTTTCATAGGCATTACATATAAGGTACTTTGAACCACTCCTTAAATTTTTAACCATTCTATTTGAGTGTATGTGAGTTGTGGTTCTATGGTAACAAAAGTCCAGATGTACCTATTGCTGGATAATATATGAGTTTGAACAGACTAACCTAGAAGACCTATTTTATCTGCATAGACTTGATGATGTTGAGGTAGATTAGAATGCTTATTTTGTGTATCTCATTTTGGTTATGTACCTCTTTTTATCTTTTTCTTTTAGGTTGTAATAGTAGTTTATTTGCACTTGTTTTATACGTTAATATAACATATCACATCAATGACTTTTTACATAATTAATTGGAGTTTTCTAATAAAATGGTTTTTTATTTTCATTAATAAAAGTCATAATAAAAATGTATTTTAACATAGGCCAATCTTCTAGAGATAGAAGTTGGGTAATTATAGCCAATTCCTGTGGAATTATGGGTAATTGTCGATCATTTGGTAAATAATAAACAACCCATTTTATTGATATATATATTTTGTACATTTATGCTCTATTTATTATGTATGATTCCAATTATTACAATTTACATTTCTATATATGTAAAAGTGACATGGATGGTTTATATGTAAATGCTTGCTTACATGATATAAGATTGATAAACATTGAAATATAAAATAGCTATATTATTGAGGTATAAAGAAGATCTGATTCCATACCCTTTTTAGGCAAAACTTCAATAAGTCCTAAGGTAAAGCTAAGTGGTGACTCTAGCATAATTGTCTCATCCCTTTATCATGGCAAATCCACAGGGAAATGAGAATTGAATACAAAAATGCCCAAATAGTATATCTTTTAATATTCTAATTTTTAAAAGTCCCATGTATATCATAATATATAAACTGTGACTTTTTTACCTTACATGGTAATATGAACCATGAACCTATTTTTCACTTGAACTTTGGGAATTGCCAACTTATCCATCACTCACAAGTCTCGTACCTTCAAGTATATCAAATAGAGAATTAATCAATCATTAATACCCTTGATTAGGAAGACTCCTTAGAAGGGACCATTACTTCTGAGAGCCTTAAGCCTTTTTTACTAAACCATGAAACCTATGTAGTTAAGCTTAGCAACTTCCTCTAGGTTGTATAACTTTAAGTGTATATAATTTCATTATGAATGTGCCATGGTCCTCTTACATTTAACCTTATTTAAAGTGGGGCCATGTCCTTTATGCCTTTTAATAGAATAAGCTTAGCTTGATTTCACATCGAATATAACTTAAATGTTATGGGTTATTGATTTTTCATACGCTTTTAACATAAGAGGTGAATGGGCCTAGTTTGGCAAAATTTAAACCCATGCATCCCCTATTAATGCTTGGGTAAGTCCACCTAAGAATGAAATGCTTAGCCATGTGGACAAGGGTAATGTGGCTAGAAGGTTTATTGCTTATGATTGTTACATTAAATAATGAATACCATGCATCTTATATTTATTATACTGTGTATATGTCCATGCATAACAATTAACACCTTATTTTGATAGCCATGATAAATCCTTCTTTCACTAGTCTGTGGAAGTAAGTTAGTAAATGTCTATTTAGAACCAATAATGTAACGCTTAAAAATCTCGAGTTTAGTAAATAATGCTTCCCAAGTGTGGATAATGCACTAAATGCTGGGACACTAAATGGATTGAATAAAAGTATAAATTATTTGTAGATCATGGGTAAATTTTAAATTGGAAATGAGATCATTAAGTGGGTTAAAATAGAAAAGGAAGTTTAATAGCAATTTTAATTTTATTTGGAGCTATATTGAATTTTTTGTGTTTTTTTGCTCAGTTTGACTAAGGAAGTTCATGAGTTGATACTTAAGTATTATAAAAGTAATTATGGAACAAAAATCAAAATTTTTGGAACTTAGGAAAAATTTATAAATTGAAAGAATGGAATAAAAAAGAGAAAATAAGGGTATAATTGATAATAATTAAAAGAATAAGGATTAAAAGGCATTTTTCCTAAGATATGTTGAAACATTATTTAAGGCAACCACATAAAAGGATTTAAAGGGGAGGAAAAAGAAAAGAAAAACAAAGAAAATAAGAAGAAAAAGGGGAATAAAGAAGAATGAGATAGAGTCAAGAGAAGAGGCCGGCATAAGCAAGGAATAGGTAGAACCCGAATGAGAAAAAGAGGAAGAAAGGAGGAACAAGAAAAGAAAAAAAAGAGAAAGATAGAAAGAATTAGAAAAGAGGAAATAAGGAGAGAAAATGATAGAGAGGAAAATTAATCTCAACAATATCAAATCATAGCTGAATTACATAAGGAATTGAAGGTAAGTTATAGAATTAGGTAGAAAATTGTAGGTATCAATGGGTTTAAGGGAAATCTTGTTATTTGCTACTATTGATGGTATGGTGTGAGGTTTGATTAAGGTCACCACTATCAATTTGCAATAGAAAATTCAGCAGTGAGGGGGTATGCTACATTTTATGCAAAAGAAAGAGAAAAGAGGCTGATGGAATGAAATAATAAGGGTAGATGCGATAAGCTTCATTACAACATCTCTATTTTTCTTAAATATGGCATGGAAAAATTCTTAGTTGGTTCATGTAAGTTCCTTTGTCCTTTATTATGTAGCTTGAGTTATGTTTCATGTTAAGGTTTGTAGAAGCATTCAAAAGGGACTAGATATGATCAATATATTATGCTGGGTTGAGTTATACTTTAAGTATATGTTAATGTTGTTTAGCAATATAGTTTCTTAGTTTCTACATGTTAGAATACTTTACACTCAGTGACATATTATAGAGTTTAAGGGTTGTATTATGTGATTAAGAGTGTTTTTGTTGTATATCAAGAAAATTGACATTAAGGAGGTTTAAACTAAAACCATAAAAACTAATAGTAGATGACATAATTTGCAGCAGCTAAAATTTTAGAGGACTTACTAAGTTAGGTTTTAGAAAAAGGGTTATGTTAGACTTGAAGGATAAGAAGGCTGTGTATGGCTTTGGTTGAAGGATTTCAATGATGTAGCTATTGGTTAGATCACATAATGAGTACACCTGCTAGGTGAGGCATTGTAATGGATATAACTACTATTAGAGATTATATTATTTTTTGGTGTCAACGAAAATAGAAAAACAAGAGGCAAAATAAAGGATTAAGGTTAGGTTTTTATGTGTCGAATAACAAATAACAACTATTGAAAATTTTCAGCAGAGTTGAGTTACAATTAGAGTTAGCTACTTTTGGTGTAAGAACAAGAAGAATTAAAGTAGCAAATATTGGAAATAGCAGGTTCGGGTAAGTGTATCCAATAATAATATGTTTGAATTCAACTTTTATGTGTGATAAAGCATGATGATTATGTTTAAATGAGTGTGTATTCATTAGAGTATGCTAATTATTATGTGTTGCATTTATTAAAGTGTGTGTGTAGGAAGAAATAAATGCTTGTTTGTGCGATAATTGTAAGTGAGTTTTTCTTATGAACGATATAAACTAGATGATCAAATGCATGTTGAATAAGAGAGAATGAGATGGATGTGTATAGGTATTGCTTGGTCAAACCTATGGAGAAATGGTATGTTAATGTTTTGACATATTGCTTGAATGACTATGCTTATGTATAAATCATGCGAGCTGTATGTGGATGGGTAGTATGTAAAGTATAAAAGTGATAGAATGTTGGCATATAGCATAAGAAATAAATGTTATGGATGATAGAATAGGTACTATTGAAACACATGAAGTTATGCTTTTGCATGCATAAGTGGATTATATTACTTTATTGAGTTATATGGTTAATGGCAATAACACTTAAAATCATGAATTGATGCCCACTTGAACATATAAAAGTGATTTTAGCACACATGTGTATGCTTAATATGAAAAGATGTAAGCTTTGATATATAAACATCATGCATGTACAATAAGAATATGCATAACTAAATCATACATAAGTATGTTAATGTCTATCTGTATTCCTAAAATCTATAGTATGTTATGGATAAACTTTAGTGACAAAGTAATTGGATGATAAATAAATCTATTGCGATGAAAAAATATAGGATAATAGGGAATAATGCTTAGAAAGGTATGATTCTTGTCTTTCCTTTTTAATGAATGTTCTTACATGATCAACATGAAAATAAAGAAACATCATAAGATTCATTAAGAAGTGTAGAAGTGTAATAGGTGATATGGATAATGTAAGTAATGGTAAGTGTATTCATTAAAGCATGTAATATGTCTGTGTATGTGTTTATGAGTCAAAGTGTGCATGGATATTAAATATTTTAGCTTATGGTTATTGATGTTTGAGTTAATATGGTAGATTAAGTGTATATATCAGTAATAAATATGGGTTGACATGAACTAAATGAAATGTTATGGTGAACTTGAGTAGTTAGCTGAATGACCTTAGGTAGTAGAATGTACTTATCTCATGTGGGTTAGTATATATATAGCTTAAAAATTATGAAAGATGTATGTAATATGTACATGATGTATGCTTGAGTTATTTTGACAAAGGGAATCTTCTTGTCACATGTGGACCAAATGGTATGAGGCATGATATGACCTTGTGAAAATATATGCTAAGTAATAAGGATGCCATATAATGACTAGGACTTTATGTAATTTAACATGTGTTATGGATTTATAGTGATATAGAGGGTGCTTGACATGGTGTGTGTGCATATGATAAAGTGGGATGATAAACTTGTTAACTTTGTGACTAAACCGATATATGGGCATAATGTGATGGTAAAAGGGGATATGGATGGATAAGATGGTGCGTTATGGCATAGAGAAGCTAGCATGGTTGAATGGCCTAGGTTAGGCTTATTAGTGTTTAATGCATTCATCAAGTGTATGCTATGGCATGAATATGTTATATGTAATGTATGAATGATGTAAACTGATGAGAAAAGCATATGCTAAATATTTTTCTAAAAATGTGAGGATGAAGATGCATGTATGGTAATGAATGAACCTACTATGCATAATGAACCACATAATGACCAAAAGGTTTTAGTTACTATATTTGTTCATATGTTGGTCAAATGACTTGAAATAAAAGCTATATAAAATACTTTAAGCATATAAAACATAATCTAATATTGTGATGGCCTATATGATTAGAGAACCTTAATTGGAAAGGTTGACTAGTCAACTAGGATGGACATAGCTGCTAGGGCATTTTCGTGTATATAGGATGGTATAATAGCCATGAGGTCATCTCGAGCCATTATAAATATGGCTGGCTAGTACAGTATCCGTAAGGACTATTTGAGCCACTTTATATATGGTAGGCTAGTACAGCAGTTGTAAGGACTACCTAAGCCACTACACATATGGCAAGCGTGTACATACGCCATAATGTCCATAGGGCCACTGTACCAAGTGGATATAACTACTAGTAAGGTCTATATTAAGGGCACTACATAATTGGTGAGACCTATATAGTCAATATACTATTAACCAAATTTGGGATCTTGGCTACTAGTTATAGGCAAAATAATGCACAAATAAGCTAAATTGCTAAATAAAAGCTGATGATTTTAAGTTAATCATAATGATAAAAGTTTTTAATTGATTACATGTTATGTAAGAGTTTTCATGTCTCGTAGTAATGAATATCATGACAAAGTTGTTAACCAAGATTGTATATAATGAAACATTGAATTTTTTGTGTAAATTATAACCCCATATATACATGTTAATAACCATTTTCTTGATAATTATAACATGCATGTTTGTATTTGTAACATAGTATATTAGATACACCACTAAGCTTTCGAGCTTAGCACATTGTTTGTTTCTATCGTGTGGGTTTTACAAAGTATTATAATGAATATTATTTAAGCTAATGTAAAGCATAGAGTTTAGAGGAAGAATGCTAGTACATGTGATAATGTGATGTATTAGTGTAAATGGTTTTATATTCATAAAATAAGCTGTATGTAATAAAAAAGCACTCATATGTAATATATTATAGGATATAGGCTTCAAAATGTGTTGTGGATGTCTATGAACACACAAATATATTTAGGATGTATATATATGTGTGTTT
>CANXYI010184397.1:0-17440 GCA_948208565.1 Hura crepitans
GTGGGATTGTTCCTTTCTTATGGCTTTAGTTGTCTGAAAGCATAAGCAATCACCTTATGTTCTTACATTAATACACATCTAAGTTCATTATAAGATGCATCGCTATAAATCACAAAGTCTTTCCCTTATTCAGTTTGACTAAGAATAAGAGCTTTCGTTAGCCTTACCTTTAGTCTACCAAAGCTTACTCAACTTTTTTAATCCCATATGAATTTCATTTCTTTTCACATCAATCTAGTCAATGGAGTTGCAATCATTGAAAAGCCCTTTACAAATCTCTTATAATAGCTAGCCATTTTTAGGAAATTCCAAATCTCAATCACATTCCAAGGTGGTTTCCACTCTAACACAACCTTAACTTTGCCTGGATCAACTTGGATAACTTCTACCGATGCAATATTGCCTAAAAAGGCTAGTTCCTTTAGCTAGAACTCACATTTACTTAGTTTAGCATATAACTACTTCTGTCAAAAGGTCTACAACACTATTCATAGATGTTGTTCATATTCCTCTCAACTCTTAGAGTATACTAGAATGTAATCAATAAATACTACTACAAACTAGTATAGGTAGGGCTTGAAGATTCAGTTCATTAGATCCATGAAAGTAGTAGGGACATTAGTGACTTCAAATGGCATCACTAAGAATGCATAAATCCCATATCTTATGTGGAAAGCAGTTTTTAGAATATCAATATCTTTAATCTACAACTGATGATACCTTGATCTCAAATCTATCTTAGAAAACACATTGGCACCCCTAAGCTAGTCAAATAGGTCGTCAGTTCTAGGCAATGAGTACTAATTTTTATTATCACCTTATTAAATTGTCTATAATCAATGCACAATCTAAGCAATCCATCTCTCTTTTTTACAAATAGTACTAGTGCTCCCTAAGGTGAAGTGTTAGGCCTAATTATGCCATTATCTAATAATTTTGATAACTTAACCTTTAACTCCTTTAATTCTACAAATGTCATCTGGTACGTAATAATAGACATAGGAGTAGTACTTAGATACACATCTATCTCAAAATCTAGCTCTCTATATAGGGTAAACCTAGTAGCTTATATGGAAACACATCAAGAAATTATAACGCCATTGTTGTTTGATTAAGTCTTGGTGTTGTGGTTTTAGTGTCAACTATATAGGCTAGGTAAGCTTCATATCCCTTTAGATGAGTTGCATAGCTATCACAACTGAAATTATTTTAGGCAAAGCATTCCTCTCACCAACTACCATCAATTCATGTCCCTCAACTATCTTGAGACTAAGCCTTTTCTGCGCATAGTAAACTATTACCTTTTATTCAGACAATCAGTCCATACCTAGGATAACATGAAACTCATTGAAGGAAAGATTCATAAGATTATCTAGAACCACATAGTCTTGGATCACCAGAGGATAGTGTCTATATACCCGATTCACTATTAGATTATACCAAATTGGGTTACTCACAAAGATGTCTATATCTATGGGTTTCGATTCTAATCTTTTAATTTGTGCTTGTGCAATGTGGATATAACAGTGTGTAGATCCTGGATCTATCAAAGCCAAAAAAGGTATATCAAATAAAGAGAATGTACCAGTAATCACATCTGGCACCTCAATTTCCTTATAAGCTCATATGGCATATTAACAAACTCATGTCTCTAATCTCATCCTTAAGCTGGGGCCTAGCTTATCGTTCTTGCCTACTTTCTATCCTCTGCTAAGTGATGAGGAAAAGGCCTACAACTATGTGGCATTAGCCTCTTTCTTTGAGCAATCCCTTTCATAATAGTCTCTAGCTCCATAAATATAACATTTTCCTTACTTCATTTGCCAACATGATCTCTAATGTTTCCTACTATAGGTCCCACTACTAGAGAGGCACTTCTTACCATGGACACTGGGGCATTAGAGGCCTACTATAGAGATCCAGGCTTAAACTGCAAAGCCTAACATGCCATCTATGCTTATCCCTACCTCTAGGACTATTGTGTATCTAAGGACACTTTTTACTTCTTGCCTGCCCTAGGTACTGAGCTACTTTAGTGAGCTATGAGTTGCTTTTTCATCTAGAAAAAGTCCATATTCTCTTTTACCATCTTTTCCATAGTGTATGTTGTTAATACTAATACAGAAAACTCTCAAATCTAGGTAGTGGAAATCTGCATCTATAACTCTATATTAAGGCCTTTTTCGAACCTCTTACACCGCTCATTCTCTATAGGTAAAAACTCCTCAGCATACCTGCTCAGCCTTACAAAATCTTTTTCATACTCCAATACAGATCTTTATCCATACTTTAAATCCAGGAACTCCCACTTATTTTTATCCCGATAAGAATAGGTATATACCTTTTTTAGAACTCTTAATGGAAAAACTCCCATGTGAGATCAACTGTAGCCTTTCATCTCGAGTGTGGTATCCCATCAGTGGAAAGACTTTTCCAAAAGGAGTGAGGTTGCACTCTTCAAATTCTCCTTAGGAGTGCACTTAAGCTGCTCTTGGTAGCATCATCCTCTGGTGATCTTTGGAAATCTAAGTCCTTTATCTTCTTTACCCTTTATAGGTATGACTTCTGCAAAGCGGTTAAGGGGTTTGGAGGTGGTTTTGGAACTAGTGGTGGAGCAGCAATAAAAGTATGTCTCAGTAAGTCTATAATTTGCTATAGGAGCACTAGTGAGGCTTGAGCCTATGCCTATGCCTATGCATATGGTTGGAGTGTTGTATCACTTAGCACTGGTATGGCTACACATGCTTTCAGCCCATATATGGTGACTAGGGCATGGCCTACCACCTCTTCCCCTCATTCTGATGGGGTCAATTTGCTCATCGTGTGCAACTACAAGAGGACCAATAATCAGTCTCATACAAGGTAGCCTTATGGGGTATAAAACCCTAAATTATGGCACTCATGTATACTAGGCCTAAAAATGCCTAAACCTACTCTAGTGCCACCTAATGTAACATCCTCTATCCAATTTTCCAAGAAACCCAATAAGGCATGCTATTTCCTGTAGGTCACCCATCATGTTCCCTCCTTAGCCCTCATTCGTTTAACACTTATAGCATTACTTATTTTAGTGATATATCTTTTTCCATCACTATGTTATTACTTGATATTAATCCTATATTAACTATAAGGAATTGATAAAGACATTTTTCTAGATAGTTATCCAATTTACAAAAATTTAGGCAGCATAACAGCTATGCGGGTGAAAAGCCAAAATTTTTAAACCTATTAAAAACACTTTTACATTTATTATCAATATTTCTACCAACTCAGGGACCCATCTAGTCCTCTAATCAATTAGTCAATCTCATAATCAAGTACATGTAGGGTCTCAGTCCCACATCATGTCGCACACAGTTTACAAGTTTATAGTTGGTAAATAGTAAGTACACAATATAAGTACATATATTTGTTAAATAGTTTTAGTTCACAGTTTACAAGTTACAATGCACTAAGATACAAAAGTAACTATATTAACATCCCAGACCTAACCCCACTATACATGAGTGCCCTCATTTCTACCTTTGCAAAAAGAGACAAAAAAAAAATACCCTAAGGAGGCTAGTTATCTAAACTATAAACTTTAAGGCTAAACTATGCCACTATCTACAACCTGTACATTAAAACACTAACATATTGAGTATAACCTCAATGGTAAAATTGTGGTAGTACATTACTATTAATACAACATTATACAAATGCATACCTTATGTAGTGTGTGTAACAACACAAGTGCAAGTAATTACAATCATGCCCTTTTATCAGTTTGTTTCAGTAGTAACTTTTATGTGTTATAGCCTGCCTAATTTTGTACACCACACAGTTTCTCAATTTAATTATGTCAGTCAAGTCATAGAGATTCATTCATATATTATTAAAAGTGTACTTCTTTTTACTCATTTAGACCTATAATGGAAAGTTGATACTTACAGACATTGGATAGCGGGATCCAAACAATGCAGTGGCCCACATTTTAGACCTCAGTAGCTGCAGCTACCCAAATCAATCCAATAGTAAGCATTAGTTCATTAGAACATCCAAAAGTAAAGTGGTAGGGATCAGTCCTAGTGGACCTCCAAAAAAAAATTAGGGATAGTAGGGATTAGCCTCGTGGGACCTCTTAAATCCTAGTCATCAAATCAGGTGGATAGCAAGGATCAATGTCGAGGGACCTCCCAAATCCAGAAGTAAAATGGATAAGTAGGGATCAACCTATATTGACCTCCTAATACCCAAGCATACAGGGTTCACTAGCATAACCTCACCTTGCTGTACCCGCCATCCTAATCTCACAGGCAATGTTCTAGGAGAATCAAAACCCCTAGCACTTGCTAATTTCCTAATTGACTTGTCTATCGATCTAGTGGGTGTCTAACTAATATGGGCCAATAGCAATTTATCAGTAATTGTAATATCATCATAATTCCTAAAGTTATGTGTACACTTACACTTCAACACATTCCCTAATTAAAAATTACTTTATAAGCATATCACTATTAATTTGGTTATTATACCCTCTAGTATTAAGTTGTCATCATCATTCAATTCATCACAATTGCATCCACAATGAATAGCATTATCATTATCATTTCTCATACCATAATGAGACTATTATTATTGTAACTAATGATACAAATGCTTCCATTATCTTATGCATCTCATTTCCATACAATTGTATCTACCAAACTACTCCTTAAATTGTCACTTTCATGTACATATATAATTATCATCCTAGGCCACATTTTTGGTCTCAATATGCATATTTGCCAACCATCATTCTCTTCATTAATTTTCTTATTACAACCATATTTTATATCAACTTTTTAGGCTAATTACATTACCATCACATACCATACTCATGCACACCTCACATTGTTACCATGTATATCATTCTACCATACCATGCTTCTACACATACACATGTTTTTCTTCTATGCAAGCCATACACATAAGCTTCACATTATCATGCTAACATAATGGCATAACCATTACCTATAAACATGCACACATACATATAAACTCTCACTTTCATACATGTTCACACACTCATACTCATGTGCACACATAAATTACATCAATTTCATATACCAAGGGTTTGAAAGAACCCTTCTCTATAACTTTAACCCTTTGATTGGTTTTTTTAACCAAGTTCTCCTTCTTTTTTAAAAAATATACACATTTTATGGTTCAAAAAATTCCTAAAAATGCTATATAACTCTAAATTAAAATCTAATCGTATGATGATTCATAGAATACTTAGGGTTAGCTAGAACAAAAATAAAAAATGGAATAACTTCACGTAGACACAAAAATGACACAATTCACTAAGTGTTAGTTTCTCTAATTTTGGCCTTTATTTTTGAAATCCATAGATGGGAATAGACTTAGGAGGTTATGGAGGCAAAGAGGCATATAAATTTTGCTAGGTTTGGAGGAAAATTAGGGGAGTTAAAGAAAAAAAAAAGAATAGGGGGAATGGCCTATGGCAGCAGCCAAAGGGAAGAGGATGAGGGGGAGAGGACTTTTGGCACATGTGTCACCCCCATATGTGTCTAGCCTTTTATATTACTGAGGTGGATAGCTTGGATCGCACCACGTTTCGATCCGATAGTTTGTTTTAACCCATTTTCATGTAAACTTCAAAAATTGAAAATAATTTCTCCAGACTCCAAAAATCATAATATTAATGCCATAAATTCTAGATAGTACCCATTAAGTGCTATATAAAATCTCAGGTCAAAACTCTAAAGGCAACTAGGGTTACTATTTATGCATATAATCTAAAAAATCCAAATAAATATAAAACGTCTTTAGAAAATTGAAATTCCTTCATGAATTGGCTTATTGGAATTTTTGAGCTTTAGGGTATGATATTTTGAGGTCTGTTTAGGCATATCCCTAAGCTTTCTCGGTACAAACTCAAATAAGGTCACTGTTCACTAATTCATAATCTATAATGATTTATTAGTTTTGTTAAAAAATTTATGACTAGTGCTTCTATTTCTTGCTATCATAATATGGCCCAACTTCCTAGGAATACTATTTATGCCTCAAAAGTACTATCCATAAAACTTAGTTTATGGACATCACACATAGGATATGTGTTCTCTTAATATAGGCATGATAAAATAAACTTATTGGAATTGGAATATGGATTTATAATTGACAATGTGTATGCTTAAGCATGTATTTATAATGTGATTTTTATGTTAGTGTGTGATTAATGTTAAGTTTATTATGTTAAAACATATATGTATGTTATGAATTTGATTAACATAATAAAAACTATATTTATTTACTTTGTATGATCGCATAAAATAATGGTATAGAATTAGTGGAAAAGTTATTTCAATTACACGACTAAGCTATTACTTAGCGTATCATTTTTCTTTGTGATATGTAGGTAAGGAGAATAATTAACTGAAAACCTTGGGATATCAAGACTAACCAATAACGGCAATATTTTGGTATAGTTTTTCTATATATACTAGATTATGAAATGTATATAAAAGAAGCACTCAAATATTGTATATGTCAAGTTATATGCCTAAACTATGTTGTAATGTTTGTTTTAAGGCTTTTAATGGTTTTGTAGCCGTATTTATGTTCTTTAAATTGTTAGTAAACTTGTATGATATCACTTCCAAAGGTTGAGATTGTGATTTGTATTGATAATGGTTTTAGAGTGATTAGAGGATCACATAAGTGGTGGATTGTGTTTGAAATATTTTAGAAGTGTTTATTTTCATTGCATGTTACTATTCTTATTTGGGAAAGTGTCTTCGTATAGCCATTATACTATCAGATTTTTGACACGAGTATTTTCCTAATATGTATAGTAACTAGTTTTGAAAAAGTTTTTTATTAACCCGTATTTCTATGAAGAAAATATTTTATTAAGAATTTATATAGGCATGTTTTAATATGTCAAGAGATGATAGTTCAGATAACATGCTTATGCACATGATCTTTATTTTGGTTCGGCAATCAGATTGGGTAGATAGTGTCACATTATGATTGACTTATTGATTGTCATCCAAGGAAAGCCAACATGGTGCTAGATGCTCCTAGCAAAAAGTTTATATCAACTTTGCGAGCTATGAATGTCAGTTTAAAGTTGATTGATAATGGGGCTTTATTAGCAGAGTTATAGATCAAGCCTAGTATGACACCCTTTACTCAGTCCAGATGGCAACTAATCACCAAACCTGACTAAGCTTTCATGTATATCGAGATTTCAAACCTATCATTTCAATTAATTAATTTTTAACATTCTTTATAAAAGATCATATATGAAAAATATGAGTTTTCAAAAACTTTTACAAATTGTGCAGTACATTTAAAACTGGGAATCCTCGTGCTGAAATTTTGGTAGCATAACGACCGTATTAAGCACTATCCCAAATTTTAAATGTCAACCTATATGAATAAACACACTTTTATATACAATTACAAACATTATCCATCACAATGTGATATATCTTATCACTTCAACAACACTCAACCATGTTGTATGATATCTCAATCTCAAAAAGAGTATCATATAGCACATCACACATTCACATGATTTAATATAACTCATGTATTTTAAAAACAAAAAAAGAACATTTAATTACACTTTTAGTTACAAAATAATTGCAATTTAGCCCATCCCCTTTTTCATATACATTTGAGTGCAATCCTAAACATTACTTCTATTACAAAAATGTAGAGTTACCAAAAATAAAGCCTTCACTTTAGCTTTTTTGATGTTTTCTGGCTCTATTAGAAATTACACGCTAAGCATAATGCTTAGTGGTGAAATCAAGATAATATGTGCTAACTTTATCATCATACAATACATAGGTTCATTACATTCATTTATATGCAATGCCTTTTTAACATTTACATCAAACATGTATATAGTAATATAGCACAATGAACCCAATTTGACATACATTGTGCATAAATCATTCCATGTCAAGCATGCCTAGTCAATATAACATACATGAACATTTGTTTGTCATATAAAACCATTTTACATCATAAATAACAATCATGTACTTTAGGCTATATCTTTTATAATATTATTTTTGTAATATTTTGCCATCCATTCTTTTGCTTATGTCGATGAAAGACTACCATAATCTTATAGATAATAGGAATATGAATCATGCAGTAGCTTATATTTTGGAACTGATAACTGTTACACTAGCATAGTGCAGTGTCTAATTTGACTTATGTGGCTACACCCATATAGTAATATATGTCATGTAGTGGCTTGCATTTTTGACCTAATAGTTGTTACACCAACATAGTGTAGTGTAACTCAACTTAAGTGGCTACACTTGCATAGATCCAAAGATCCCAACACATATGTCTATAGGTGGACTACAAGTGTACCTTTGGACCTCATCTAGCACCTAACTACCCTAGTAGCTTCTATGTCCCCTAGTTGACTGGTCAACATATCTATTTCCTATGTTGTTGCATCTCATAGGCTAAAATCCATTGCATTTAGTTTTAACATCTGAAATAAATTCATACAACTTTTTAATGTGCATATTGTAGCCATTAGGTGACTGAAACTATGTATTTACATTGAAAACACCATTTTGAGCTTCCATGCTTATTTCACATCACATTATGCTATATCCATATTTACAAGCCTTGTCCTCCTTAATTGATGATTTTAGCTCGCATTCTAAATTAACACACTTAATTTAAGGTCCTGATGGCATTCAAGTCCATTTATGCCTTTATATTCGTTAAATATCCAACTTATGCTTAATGTGCTCTTTATAGCCTTTTTAAAGCCTATATCGAGTTTAAGACTCTTTTAAGTCATAAACTCCACCTTTTTCATAATTTGTTTCATAATCATATTAAAAAGTATGAGTTGAAAACATGTATACACAAATTTCACATAATTCATTACGTATAGCCTATTATAGGCCATTCGGCCATATTTGGTGATTTAGCTTTATCTTATGCAATTTAGTAATTACCTTACATAATTCATTTCAAAGTCATTTTCTGACTCACTTATTCCTTATCAACTATAAATATATGAGTTTCTAAGGCACTATGTAAAATTTTGGCTTTTAAGGCCTTTTTACCTTTCATTAAAATAGTTTTCCTCACTTTTATGCTCATTTAAGTTTTTCAACCACTTAGCCATTCTATTGCCATACACACTTTTCAATTCTCGTAATAATACTTTTTCATTCATTAGATGGATATATTTTGATGATACACTTTATTTTGCTTTTAAGCTACATATATACTTGATTTAGTATTTTTGGTGTATAATTGCCTACTCTCTTCTAGAACCATTCGGCCAATACCTCATTTTATGCCTCTATTATCATTTTTACATACTTTGGTAATCTTAGGGCATTTATTCACCATAACATATATTATTGAAATGGTGAACATGCACTTCAACACCTAAGTCATGACTTAGATAAATGCACACCTAGCCATAAGCTTACATTTTAGAGCATCACATCCAAATAAGTATATTATCATGCCACACCCCAAGTCATTTGGCAACTAAATAAAAATGAAAACATTTTAGCCTTTTAAAACATACACCATCATTCTTGCATTGTTAGACTTAATAGAATACTCATAATTATACATAATGACATATTGGCACTATATGCACCTACATCCATATTGAGCTTTAAAATGCACATATGACATTCCTAAAGCCTTTTTTTTTCATACACTCATCTATATGCAATTTAAGCAATTTAACCATAATATACGTATATAGAGTTAAAAATGCTCAATTTAGCATTTCATTTCCCATTATGTTACATAATAAGGTCATATTAGCATTTTTTATTAATCATCACATCACTTAATTCCAATGCTTTCTAAGCATTCAAAATATTCTCATACATTCATTAAATGCCATGTTAAACATTCTAACATGCCATTTATATCCATACACTAAAATGAGAATTTAATACATAATATACATAATATGTATATTTAATGACTTTAATTAATATTTTCCATAATATTTCAATTTCGCATACCAAGATGTTTGAGGAGAGTCTTAGAGACCTATTTGCACCTTAGTTTTCCCCTTGTCTCATTTTTGGTTAGAAGGTCTTAACATAAACTTGAGGCAAATTTGAAAAATTTGCAATAAATAAATTGTAACTTTAAAATTCATATTGAAGCTATTTTATTAACTCTTGGAAACCTCTACTATCTAGGAAAAATGTCAAAAATTAGAAATTCTTATCTAAAAAATTAATGGGTACTGTTTACAGGGTATGAAAATTGACATTTGCAGGCATTATTTCTAAAAAATTCCACTTCATATGAGCTATTCATGCCATTGAAGCACAATATTTCAATTTTTGGTGAGCTAATTATCTTTATGAGGGCAAACAAAAGAAAGAAAAGGGAGAGGATTGGTGGAGATGTTAGTTACTAATTTTAGGAAGAAGATAACTAGTTATTTGGTCATTTAGCCTAAAAATACACCTATTTATACCTTTCATTAAAAATGCATTTATTTGCCCAAAATATCTCCTTTTTCCTAAGCCAAATAAATAGCTATTTTTTGGTCAAAGAGTCACTCTAATTAATCCTTAAATGCCTCAAAAAATTGGTGCTCAAAAACACTGAAAAACCAATTAATTTTGTTAATTTTATGTTGCTCGATTTCTAGAAAAATTACTTCCCGATATCAAAAAATTCCAATTTCTACACCAATGGACTCTTTGTAATTTTTAACTATCAAGTTGTAATAGTTTCATAATTTTCTAAGCAACTTTTAAATTAATTTATAGTTTAGCTTTGTCCTGGTTACTATTCCAAAGGCACTGCTGTAAAATTTTTCTTACCATTTTTAACCACTCTAATGACCCCCGATTGACTTCAAACTTTACTAAAAATTATTTTATGGCTAATAATTTCCCCTATTGACATCAGTGCATCTCGGGGTCTCAAGAACACTATTCATCTTTGAAAAGTACAATTCATAATTATTGAGATTTTCGGGGCGTAACATTTCTTCCTCTCGTAAATAAATGTCATCCTCGACATTAGAGTATTACCTGATTGAAACAAGTGTAGATATTGCTTCTTCATCTAAGCTTCTAACTCCCAAGTTTCTTCTTCCAACCCGTGATGTTTCCATAGGACCTTCACTAATGGCATGGTCTTATTTCATAATTCTTTCTCTACTTTATCAATAATCATCCTTAGTTCCTCTTCATACGACAAGTCAAGATTGACTTCAATTTCCTCTGTAGTGAACACATGCATGAGATCTGACCTATATCTTCTAACCATGGAAAAATGAAATACATCATGAATCTATTAAAGTTTTGGAGGTAAAGCAAATATGTAGGCTACTAGTCCCACATGTTCTATGATCTCGTATAGTTTAATTAACCTAGGACTTAATTTTCTTTTCCTTTCAAAATATAACACTTTCTTCTAAGGCAAAACCTTGAGAAAGACTTTGTTACCCACTTCATATACCACCTATTTCCTCTTTAAATCTTTATAGGATTTTTGTCTATTAGAAGCTACCTGTAGCCTCTCTCTAATGATCTTCACTTTCTCTTCTGCATTTTGTATCGTGTCAAGGCCCATGAGCTTATTTTCACTTAGCTCATTCTAACATAGGGACATTATACATTTTCTTTCATACAAAGCTTCAATGAGTGCCATGTCAAGACTTGCTTAATGACTATTGTTATATGCAAATTTAGCCAATGCATAACCCCTTAACATATCCTCTATAATCTATGTGATCCTCTCAGATCATCCATCAATCTATGGATGGAATGCTATGCTAAAACTCTACTGACTACCTACAGCATTATGAAGTTTCTTCCAAAACCTCAATGTAAACATTGGATCCTGATCTGATATTATTAATGATGGCACTCTATAAAATTGAACTATCTCATCTATATAAAGCTCTGCTAGCTTTTTTTTAAATAGTAATCCATTCTCGCTAGTATAAAATGTTCCATTTTTGTCAAATGATCCACAATCACCCACACTGAGTCACTCTTGCCCTTTGTCATAGGTAGCCTAACCACGAAGTCCATAGTTACTTTATCCTATTTCAATTCTGGAATTACTATAGGATGAAGCAATCTAGAACGAACCTGATTCTCAGCCTTTACTTGCTGACAAGTAAGACACATAATCAAATATTTTGACATATCCTTTTTTGTGCCTGGCCACTAATAATAAGGCTTTAAATCATAAAACATCTTATTACTACTAGGATGCATTGCTTAAGGAGCATTGTGAGCTTCTTATAGAATCTTATTCTTTAATTTTTCCACATCTAACATACAAATCTTATCATGATAATAAAAATAGAAATCATTCTTAATTTTATATTCTATTAGCTTCCCTTTTTGTATAGCATTTATGATACTCATTAGCCTATAATCATCTCTCTAGTAGTTCTTCACTTATTGGAATAGGCTTGGATTGACTTACATCTTAACCAAAAGAGCACATGCATAGCTTTTTATGCAGCTATAAATTCTCTACTAAGTGCATCTGCTACAATATTAGCCTTTCTCGAAAGATAATCATTCAAGTAGTCATAATCAATCAATTCCTTCCATCTCCTTTATCTCAAGTTCAACTCCTTTTATGTATGAAGGTACTTAAAACTCTTGTGATCGGTGCAGATGTAGCACTTCTCCCTATACACCTAATGTCTCTAAATCTTTAGAGCAAACACAATAGTTGTAAGCTTTTAATCATGAGTAGGTTAATTCTTCTTATGTGGCTTCAACTAACTTGAAGCATAGGCAATAACATTGTGATCTTACATAAGAACACACACTAATCTATTGTGAGACATATCATTATAGATAGTGAATTCTTTTCCCAAAACTAGCTACATAAGAATTGAGGCCTCTGTTAGCATAGCATTGAGCTTCTCAAATCTCTTTTGACTCTTGTAATCCCTAAAAAAATCCATATCTTTTCTCAATAGGCATGTCTTAGGGGCTGCTATGAAGGAAAAGCCCTTGATAAACTATCTGTAATATCCTACCAATCCTAAGAAACTTTGAATCTTTGTGGTATTCCTAGGTTGCCTTTATTCTATCACTGCTTCTATCTTGTTGGAATTGACTCTAATACATTCAACTAATGCTATGTATCCCAAGAAAAACACTTCACTCAACCAAAATTCACACTTGCTAAGCTTAGCATGCAACTTTTCTTCTCTTAAAATCTAGAGAATTGTTCTTAAATGCTATTTATATTCCTCTTTGTTCTTTGAGTAAACTAGAATGTTATCTATGAAGACTACAACAAATTGGTCAAGGTAAGGCATGAAGACTTTATTCATCAAGTTTATAAATGCTATTGTTGCACTGGTAAGCCCAATTGGAATTACCAAGAAGTCATAATGACTATACCTCATCCTAAAAGCAGTCTTCGCAACATCTAATTCCTTTACACTTAAATGATAATACCTAGATCTCAAATCTATCTTAGAGAACACCTCAGCTCTTTTAAGTTGATCAAATAAATCATCGATTTATGGTATGGGTACTTGCTCTTAATGGTCACTTTATTCAACTACTAGTAATCAATACATAAACATAGTGAACCATCCTTTTCTTTAAGAAATAGAATCGATACTCCCTACAGTGAAGCACTTGGTCTGATGAAACCCTTGTCTAGTAACTTTTACAATTGAAGCTTCAACTATTTCAATTTTGCTAGTGGTATCCAATATGAATCTATTGATACTAGAGTAATACCTAGCAAAACCTTAATACTAAACTCATGTTCTCTCACTAGTGGCAAACTCAATAATTCTTTCGAAAAAATATCCATAAACTCAGCCACAATTGGTATGCTAATCATATCTAGTTCTTGTGTTCTGGTGTCAGATACATGAGTAAGATATGCCTAAGAACCCTTCCTCATCAACTGCCTAGTAGCAACTGCAAATATCACATTTGATGAGAAATTGATTCTCTCTCCAATGACTATGATTTCGTACTTATCATCAACCTAGAGAGTCAATCTCTTATTCTTACAATCTAAGATTGCTTAATATTTAGACAACCAATCCATTCTCAATATAAAGTTAAAATCATAAAAATGCGACTCTATTAAGTCAATGAAAAAGTTATAGTCATGTATATTTAAAGGGCAATTTTTAGAGATTCTGCTAACTACCATGTGCTAGCCTATGGGGTTATTAACCATGATCTCCAAGTTAAGTGGTTCTAAAACTAACCCCTAGTCATGTGCTCATGATGTGTATATATATGAGTATGTAGATCCTATAACAATTAAAGCAAATATAGGGGAGCCAAGGAGGAGAAATGTACCAGTTATGACATCTAGCTCATCGGCACCCTCTTGGACTCGAATGGTGTATTGATAGGTAGGTGCTCTTTGTATAGATTAGGACTTTGATCTACCTTTTTGAGTTCCTTTTATTCTCTCTCTTCAGCTAGTCCTTTGGCCTCTAAATTATGTAGGTGTCTCTACCCTACACTTCATCTCTTAGGACAATCTTTATGGTAATGACCATTTTCTCCATATGAAAAACACACTCCTAGCATATTCATCTAACATTCTACCAAATACTGCTTAGAGTAGGTCTGACAATGAGTAGATTGTCCCCTCTTATTCATAGGTCTAGGGATAGAAGAAACTTGTGACTATGATTGTTAAGTGAAAATGCTGAGTAACCTCAGTAGTTTTACACACTACTGCTAACACTGTAAAGTCTCTGATCTTCATCGGTGCTACTCGGAAATTTATATCAACATGGAGTCCCTTCTCGAATCTCTTACACTTATCAACCTCCATTATAATAGTGTCCTTAGCATATCTACTAAGCATGGCAAAGTTATTTTCATATTTTGCAATTATCCTATGATCTTGGTTTAAATCCTTGAATTGTTGGTGCCTCTTATCCAAATAGTCCTCTGGGATATATTTCTTGTTGAACTCTATGACACCCCCTACCAGACTACCTAAGAAATCTGATAGACGAGGCACTTCTTATCAAGTCACCCATCTTGAAATTGCTCTAGGTGTGCACTCCTTAACCATTAAAGACCATTTTAAAATTTTATAAGATATTGTGCTACTTCTCAGTTTAATCCTTAATCCTTTTTATATAAGGTGTGACAGACATAAAAACCCATTTTACAGATATTTTACATGTTACAGAGAATTGGCTAGCATAACAACTACCCGTGTGACATGTTAAAATATTTTTCACCTGTAAAAGCACTTCTATAGTATTATCAACCTATCTCCTTCTCTTGTGCCCTTCTGGTCCCCTCAAAAATTTCATCATACATTAATAACACATCACAATCACATAGCACTTTAAACCCATAATTATCAAAAACTCATAAAGATAAAGCATTCAGATAAACCACTTATATATTTACATCACACCTATCCTTTTTATATATGCAGATATAAGTAGCTTTTAAGCATGCTAAACCCATAACCTACAGTGTATTACTTAAGTGCTAACTTAACAAAACAAAGGAAAAAGATTTACATACCCTTCATAGTCTGTGCTACTGCACTGCATAATCTCTAAGGCTAGTTTGCTTACCTTTGCAACCTACATGGCTAAACACTAGTATGCTGAGTACAAACTCAATGGTGAATCTAATGCATTAAAAACATGACATATGTAGGCACTCAGATGTAATAATAGGCTATAAATGCAATGCAGTGATTAACTTCATATAAAGCATAAATTCCAATTAATTAGGCTTCCAATTGATTTAATAACAGTAATGCCACTATGATAGTTTCAATTAAATTAATTATTCAGTAAATTGCCATTAATCAAGTTTGTACATTAACTTAATTTAAATTTAATAGGCCAAACTAGATAGACTACAACTAAGACATTAGACCAAGAGGGAACTGAAAAGTTTTGTAGTGGGCCACATTATAGGCCTCGATTACTGCATCGCCTAGTTTGATAACAGGGATCAATTCACTTCAACCTCTCAATACTAGACAGGAGATAGTAGGGATCCGTCTACAAGCCTCCTAATATCTCAAACAAATTAATCACTAATCAAATTATGGATGGTAGGGATCAGTCCTTTAACCCCCTAATATCGAAAAATCATACTAGGAACTTTAGTGGATAGTAGGGATTAGTCTGTAGACCTCTCAATATCTAGAAAATCATCTGTAGTTATCTAGCAGCTATTAATCTCTAAGTTGACCACTAACCTAACTAGCAGAAGTCTAACTAATGGGCAATTTGACTTTATTTTATGTCCATTTAATTATTGATCATCGTAATATAATATTTAGAAGTGAAAAATAGACAGTTACAAATTCATTTTAATCATTAAAATTTAACTTAGATAGCTACAGGTCATTTTTGGTCTTACCAAATTATTACAGGTCAATTTTTCTAAGGCATTTTAGGTCAATTTCTTAGGCATAATTAAGTCCACTTTAAATCTAATCTAAGCCCTTATTTTAAGTCCATTTATGTCTATGTTCTAAGCTATTTATAGTGCATAAGTTTTTTGGTCACTTTCCTAGACAATTATAGGTCATTTTTGTTAGAATCTATGACCTCATGCACAAAAAAAAATTAATAGCCATGGATCTCAATAATGAGATGATTTGTTAAAAAAATCAAAACATGCAGCAAAGAAAAAGGATTTAGAAGATTTTTACCATTTATCTTTGAAATTGATTCCTTTTAATTTTTCTTCACATCGGGTTGTTGCAAACCATAGTGTTCTAGTACGGAGCACCTCCAAGGTATCCACACTAGAATAGAGAGACTAGAACTCATAAAGAGAAGAATAGAAAAAATCTAAAAGCTTGAGGCTAGTGGATAATCAAATTTTTTGAAAAGTAGGGAGGGAGCAAAAAACTATTTTCTATTTTGATGGCTCTTATTGTGTCTCATGCAAAATTTGATATTAGTAGGGTCTTTATACCCTTTTAACTGCTATTCTAGTTCAATAATTATGGGCCTTTTTAACTCTTAAAAGGATAACCTAAGTTGGGCTTTTAATCAAATCAAATAAAAGCCTAAAACT
The DNA here is from genome assembly GCA_948208565.1 of Hura crepitans. Classification (NCBI taxonomy): domain Eukaryota; kingdom Viridiplantae; phylum Streptophyta; class Magnoliopsida; order Malpighiales; family Euphorbiaceae; genus Hura; species Hura crepitans. Next base: position 17,058 of record CANXYI010184397.1, read on the forward strand.
GCTTCTTTCTTATGCTTATGCATTGGGCCCAAATAGGATTTTTGGGCCAACTCTTGGCTCTAAGCACAATGCATCATTTTTCTCTTATTTTATTTATTCCAATGACATCTAATTCCATCTAATAATTTATAATTTCACCTCATCTCCCATATCGTATAGGTGTGTGACCCTATGGGCTTTCGAAGAATGTTGGCAGCACATAGTGAATCAAAGTCCTAATTGGACTAGGACTCTGTGATTTAATCTCATTAAATCATTATTAATTTTAAATTAATAAATTCACTTAAATACAAGTCAAGAAAGGCATCTAGCCATGCATCATGACTACCCAAGTGTCAGAAGGTCAGTGGTTTGACCATTTTACCCTTTAATATACAATTACC
>CANXYI010184417.1:0-10936 GCA_948208565.1 Hura crepitans
TGAATGTGATGTATCATTTTTTTATAGTGAGTTCATTTTTTGTTTTTTTTTTTCTTTTATCTAAATTATATATATATATATATATATATATATATATATATATATATATATATATATAAAGATTCATATTTGTTTATCATATGTATAATTTGTTCATGCATGCATAATTGTAAATTGATATGTGTATCAATGGTATTATGCAAAAGTTTTTTCGATTAAACCACTAAACAATTTGCTTAGCATATCATTTTAATTTGTGATGCGTAGGTAAGTAGGACAATTGAGCTTAAGCCTTGGGACATCTAAATAACCAAAAGATGATTATTCTTTTGGTATATTTTATTGAAATGTAATTAAATTATGAGATGTATACGCAATAAAAAATGCACACTTATATTAGATGTATTTAGTCTTGGGCCTAAACTACAATCTGTTGTAATTGTAATTGTAATTTGTAAGTAACTATATTTTAAAATGTTTTAAATTATTGTATGCTTGATTGTTGTCTCTTCTTAAGGTTAAGACAATGTTATTATTTATGATGTTTTGGAGTCCTAAATAAAATCACAGAGATGTGAAATGAATGTGAAATATTATAGAAGTGTTTTTCTTGATTATAGGTTAGTATTCAAAACTTGAGATAGTATCTTATACAGTCATTATGCTATCTAAATTTTGGCATGAGGATTCCTAAGTCTTGAAAATGTAACTCAATTTTTGAAAACTTTTTAAAAATGCATTTTTGTTTGTGTTAATCATGCATAATAAGATATCTTAAATGACATAGCATATTTGGGATTAGATAACATGTTATGTGTGCACTTTTAGTCAAGTATAACAACCGACTGACGATGGAACCAGGTAAGGGGCGTCATATTTAGTGGTATTAGAGCTCCATTTTAGGCATTCCTAGGCAATATTTTAGTGTTGTAGAAGTCAAGTATATACATAGCATAATTTAATAATACCAAAGCTTATAAATTGTTCTTGTACTTACAGTTAAGATAAGTGTACCATGAGAAAAAGAGGAAAGACATACTTTTACATTAGTGGGACAAGAGTTTGATAGAGTGACATTTATGTCTATGAGTGCTGTAAGATAGGCATCATCAATAGCCTAAGACCCACCAACATTTTTACAAGGGATGATAAAATTATTATTGTAAGCTATAGTGGCCACTCACCTCTAACACCTTAGTATCAAGATATCCATTTGGCTCTCTAAAAGACTAACCTGGAGAGAGTCAAGAGAATAAGGGCTAAAGATTTCGAAAGGAAAGGTGAAGTGGTTCCTAAATAGCAAAGTACAAGTTAGACCATATAAGGAAGATAATAAAATAGATGCATTATACACCTACTAAGAAAGTAATTTGTGCTACCTCCTTACATCAAGAAGAACCCTTAAAATGGTTGGATGATTTGATAGAATACAAGGCTAAAGAGGAGCTAAGATGGGACTTTTTCTTGGAAGAGTTTTATAAGAAACTATCTAGATGACAAAAGGCAATAGTTTATGGACCTCAAACAGGAGCAAAAGTCTATGGAGGAGTATGAGAAGGGCTTCCACATGCTTAGCCGCTAGGCTAAGGACACTATATCTATAGAGGCTAATAAGTGCAAGTAATTCAAGAAAGGGTTAAATGTTGAGAATATGTCTCAAGTGGTTCCTATGAATATTAGAGACTTTAATCAATTTGTTGTAGTCTATCATTCAATAGAGAAAATGTAGAACAAGAAGTGAGAATATTTTTAGAAGAAGAGATCCTTTGGTCTTAGAGCATCCAATTTTGCCGAGTAGATGGGTAAGAGATTTTAGGGTAATAAGTATGGGGCATCGCAATAATCCTAGAAATAGGGTCAATCTTGGAAGACAGCCTAGAGGAACTAGAACAAGCGTAAAACTAGCCAGCTATTGTAGGTAGCTAGTAAACCTAGATCCACAACTAGAGGTGGTAATATTCCTTAGTGTTTAATATGTCATAAGAGACACAAGTGGGAATTTTAGTGGAAGAAGTCAATAACATGCTTTGAGTGAGGCTCATTGGATCATTATTACAATGATTGCTCTTAGAGAACTAAGGGTAAACATGGATCCATATAAGTTTCCACTTGAGGCTAGAAGGAAGATTGAGGAGATAAGCCAAAGGGAGCTTAGAGGGACAAAACTTAGTCCAAAGCTAATCATAGAGCTCTTGTATGATAGTATGCTATAAAGGCATAGGAGGAGGCCAATGAGTCGGACATCATAGCTAGTACATTTTATCTCTTTAACTTACTTATTTTTCCTTTGATTGATATGAGGTCTACACTTTAATATGTTTGCACATCAAGAGCATATGATTTGGGGTTAGAGTCAAACTTATAGACATAGAGATTTTGTTTAGTAATCCCTTAGGTCAGCATGTCACTGTAAACAAGGTTTACAAGAAGTGTCCATTAATAGTACAAAGACACTAATTTTTGGCTAATCTCATCGAGCTACCATTTGATATGTTTGATATGATATTCAGTATGGATTGGTTGTTTAAGTATCAGGTTGTAGTAGACTGCAAGTTGAAGAGGTTAACACTTAAGGCTGAATATGGGGTTAAAATTATAGTAGTAAATAAGAGGACAAACTTTTTGTCTAATGTGATCTCAGTAGCAATAACAAGCCATCTATTAAAGAAAGATTGTCAAGCCTTCTTAGCTCATATGTTTAATACTCAAAGTGAGGAGCTGGATGCTAGTAACATACTAATGCTATCAGAGTTTATGGATGTATTTCTAGAAGTTGTCTAGCTAGCCTCTAGAATAGGAACTTAAGTTTAGTATAAAAGTGTTACCTAGCACTACTTTGATATCAATAGCTCATTAAAGAATAGCTCTAGCATAGTTAAAGGAATTGAAGATCTAGCTTCAAGCCTTGTTTGATAAGGGTTTTATTAGGCCTAGTGTTTCACCTTAGAGAGCACTAGTATTGTTTCTAAAGAAGAAGGATGGTACTCTTCAATTGTGTGTAGATTACTGTTAAATGAGTAAAATGGCTATTAAGAACAAGTATTCATTGCCACAGATTGATGATATCTTTTATCAGCTTAAGGGTGTAGAAGTGTTCTCTAAGATTGATTTAAGGTCGGGTTATTATAAATTGAGAGTGAAAGAGTCTGATGTGATAAAGAAAACTTTTAGAAAAAAAAGATGTGGCCACTATGAGTTTTTGGTAATGTCATTTGGGCTTTCCAATGCGCTTGTGGCTTTTATGGATCTGATGAGCAAAGTTTTTAGAAAGCATTTAGATTAGTTTATGGTTGTCTCTATTGATGACATCTTAGTTTATTATAAAAGTAGAGAAAAGCATGAGCAATATTTGAGGATAGTTTTACAAGTTTTGAGAGAAGAGAAGCTCTATGCCAAACTCAACAAATATAAGTTTTGGTTTAGTGAGATGTCTTTTCATGCACACATTGTTTCTGTAAAAGGGATTCGGGTTGATCCTAGTAAGATAGAACCTATTATGAAATGGAAGCCACCTTAGAACGCCACGAAGATCTAGAGTTTCCTTAGATTAGTTGGTTACTACATATGGTGTAATGCCAGTGAAACATAGTTTCATGAACAATACTTTTAAGTCATGAATAATATTCCCGGGATCTCAGTGCACTGTGTGATGGCCAAAAAAGGCAAATACTGCGCGTAAAACTTTTGACAAGTGAGAAAATGATGAAAATGAAATAATTAAATAATTTAGCATAACCAATAAATCATAACAGGTTATAAAACTAGTGAATAGTGACATTAGTTGGGTTTGTGTCGAGAATGGTCTGGGATGTGCTTGGATGGACTTGAAAATGGAATGCACTGATGCTCAAAATTTCCAATAAGTCTATTAGAGAAAGATTTTTAATATTCTAAGGTCATTTACTATTTATTTGGAATTTTTAGATTTCATGAGTAAATAGTAACTCGGGTTGACTATGGAATTTTGAAGATTTTATAGGGCCCTTAATGGGTCTAATATAGAATTATTGGCACTAAAATTAATATCTTTAGAGATGTTGAAAAGTTAAAATTATTTTTCAAAGTTTAAATGAAAATCAGGATAAAATGGGTAATAAAACTTATGCGTTAAATGAACGGGGCCTATGGGCTATCGACTTATATGGGCTAGCACATGTGGAAAGGCCACATGTGCCATTAAGTCACCTTTCCCACCAAAATTTGACCAAAAGTTGATGCCATTTTTATGCTCTCTCTCCTCTCTCATTTCTTCAATTTCTCCTTAAATCCTTCACAAAAAATCTCAAATAAAATATCAATCTTAACTGTTATAACTTAACTTGATCATTCTAAGTGATAGAAGTTGAAGAAAATGCTTAAGAAGGGAGAAATTACAACTTGGTGAATAGCGTCACTAAAACTTCTAAGTATTTAAAATTCAATTTTTATTTTTTTTATGAGGATTAGGTGTGATTTTAAGGCAATTAATGTAACTACAATTGAATTTGGAGCTTTGTGGAAATTTGAGGATTTTTTTAAGATAAAATCCAATATGTGTAGGAAAAGAAATGATTCAAGGGAAGTAAGGCATTAATAGGACTTTAAGTGAGGAGTCGAGTGTTTAAAGTAAGTGTATTTAAGTTTAAAATGTATACATGTGCATTTTATCTATAGAAAAGGGTGAGATATCCTTCTATTCAATTATGGTAGGTGTATGTAAATGTATCTGAGTTGATGATATGGTTATGGAAAGTCAATAATATGTGTATGTGAAGTGTGAAAATATGATAAAATGCATGAAACTGAATATGTAATATGAGGAATAAGAAGTGGCCAAATGGTTCCATGTGAATGTGTGTAGGTGTACATAATATATGAGTAAGTTAATGGCATGGTTTTGAGTTAAAAATGGACTTAAAGAGATATATTTGATAAAATTATATATTATTTAAGGAAAATGTGTAAATTGAAATGAATTATGTTATGGAAGAGCATGACAAAAGGTTGTGTGAAGGAACCAATTATGTGATGTATGGTGTAAAAGTAATGTGAGATAAATGTGATAAATGGGATGAAAATGAATGTGTAAGTTGGTGTGCATAAGGTGGCCGAATGGTGTCACTTATGAGTATGTAAATGTGTTTAAGCTATTACTACATTAAAGGCATGTAATTTAGGTATGAATAGAGATTAAGTATGTATGATTAATGAAATAGATAATACTTAATGAAATGATTTCATTTGTTATACTTTTATGAGGTGAAATGACTAACACATATGGATCTGCAGATAAATATGTTTATGTGTAATGCAATATAAAATAAAGTGGTGTATATATGTGAAATGAATAAAGAATGTGAATGACTTCGTGTATGGAAAAGTGATCATGAAGATCACATAAATATGGTATTGTGAATATGGGTCATAAAGTGATAGAATGAATAGTGAAAAAATGATGTTAAATATTGTTGAATGACTATTACCTGAATGAATATTTAAAAATGGGAATTTAAAGCCATATAGTTAGACACCTACTGGATAGGTTGACCAATTAACTAGGAAATAAAATGGCTACTAGGTTAAATTAATTCAATCATTGTCATTCTTATTATTATTATGGATTGGCATAGTCATCGAGGTTCTATTAGAGCCATTACATGATAGCATAGGTACAGCTGTCGAGGTTTAAAGGGAGCCACTATATTATACACCATAGCATGCATATAGCCACCATGGTTTAATATGGGCCACTATACAATAGAGTGGGTACAGCCATCGAGGTTCAAAAGGAGCCACTATATTATACACCATAGCATAGGTACAACCATCAAGGTTCAATATGAGCCACTATATGATAAATCGAGTACAGCTATCGAGGTTTAATATGAGCCATGTATGACAGAGTGGGTATAGCCACTGAGGTTCAATATGAGCCACTATATGATAGCATAGGTATAGCTACTGAGGTTCAATATGAATTACATTACGATAATGTCGGCACAATTATCGAGGTTTAATGGGAGGCATTATATGATGGGTAGTTATAGCTACTGAGGTCCAAATGTGGGCTACTACATAATTTTTTTCTACTATCTAGTGTCTTTAGATATGATCTATCCATATAGGCCATATTATGTTTAAGTCATATTATGAGAAATTTTAATATGTTATGAAATGAATAATAATTGGCTTGAGATAATAAAAATATATCAGCTTAAATTCACTACTGAGTTATACTCAGTGTATCAGTGTTTTAATGCACAGGTAAGAGATAGAAGACAGATTAAGAGTCAAGCCTCTATAGTTAAAGAGGGTTTTGGGGTTACAATTCTTTATCTATTATTGGTTTGTAATTAAATGTATGTACTCATGTATAGCTAGAATATGGACATGGGTAGTAATATGGTAAAAATAGATGTTGTCATATCTTATCCTATGCAAATAATAATTGAAAAATCAAAATGAAATGTATGTCGATAATGATGTAATATAGTTGTTATTATCGATATATTTATGTTTTATGATGGGTCTAATACCCTATGATGCCTATGATGGTTGTGATGCATGTGCAAGGATTTTATATTTATGAATGCTGAGTTGAGAGGACTAGATGGGTCCATATAGATGTGAAGTGATGACTGATATATATAGAAGTGTGATTTTCTTTACAAGAAAATTTTTGGTTTGTAACTTGGGTAGCTATTATGCTTTTCAAATTTCTATAAAATGCTTTTCAAATAAAATGAAAGTTTTTGACAGTGTATTACAAATAATAAAATGATAATATAATGAAAGATCTAAAAATAATAGTCTAATATGTTAATTTTAATGGAATCATTAAGTGTTAAATGATTGAAAGTCAAAAGCAAATTTAGGATGGGTAACCATATGGGTGGTAGCATTCTTATCAAGTTTCTTTGAGAATTAGGTAAAGGTGTTACAGACGATTTGTCGAAGGTTTTTCTTTGATAGCAACACCTATAACTCATCTACTATGAAAAGTTGTTAAGATTGTGTAGGATGAAAGATGTCAAAAGCGCATTGATAAGCTTAAGGTGTTGTTAAAAGAAGCTCTGATTTTAGTTCAACTGGTTTTTAGGAAGGCCTTTTTCATTTATAGTAATGCTTCACATAATGGGTTGAGTCGTGTTCTAATGTAAGAAGGCAAGGTGGTCACCAATGCTTGCAGGCAGTTGAAACCACATGAAAAGAACTACCCTAATCATGATTTGGAGTTGGTAGCAATAGCATTTGCATTGAAGATATGAAAAAATTATCTTTATAGAGAGAAATGGTACATATACATCGAACATAATAGTCTGAAGTGTCTTCCAACACAGAAAGAGTTGAACTTAAGATAAAGGTAGTAAAAGGAGTTGATTAAAGATTATAATTTTATGATCAACTACTATCCTAGTAAGGCCAATATGGTGGCTGATGCTTTCAGTAAGAAATTTATGGCAACCATGAGAGCTATGAATGTTGGGCTTCAATTTGTGCTTAATAATACTTTATTGGCATAGATGTAAATCAAGCCAAGTTTATTACAACATGTTAAAGATAGTTTGAAGGATGACCACATGTTAATGAGTGTGATAAGTGCCATCTAAGATGGGAAGCCTACCAAGTATGAAAATTAGAGTGATTAATGTCTATATTTCCATGACAGAATCTATGTTCTAGATATTAAAGAGCCGAAGAAATAGATTTTTGATGAGGTACACAATGCTTCTTATGCTATACATCCTAATAGCATGAAGATGTATTAGGATTTGAAGTTGTCATATTGGTGGCCTCATATAAAGAGTGATATGTCTGAATATGTTACTAGATAGCTCACTTGTCAACAAGTAATGATAAAACATTAGGTTTCATCCGGTTTGCTACATCTTATAGCAATTCTATAATAGAAATGGGATAGAGTAACCATGGACTTCATAGTGGGTTGCCTATGATAGAAATAAGCATTATTCATTATGGGTTATGGTAGACTGTTTTACCAAGATAGCTCATTTTATACTAGTAATGATTGACTATTCAATGGAAAAAGCTTGTAGAATTGTATATAGATTAAATTATCAAGTTACATGGAGTGCCATCATCAATCATATCAGATCGGGACCAATGATTTACTTTAAGGTTTAAAAAGAAACTTCAAAATGCTTTTGGAACTTGATTGAGTTTCAACATAACATTTCATCTATAAATTGACAGATAGTTAGAAAGAGTCATTTAGGTAATGTTGTGATACTTAAGTGATTTAATGTTAAGATATATATAATGTTTTACTTATGATGAAACATCCTTATCAAGTGCTTGAAGACATTTTAAGAAGTTGCGCTATTGAGTTCAAATATAGTTGGGATCATTATTTTTCTTTACTAGAGTTTGCTTACAATAATTGTCATTAAAAGAGTCTAGGAATTGCTCTTTATAAGGTGTTGTATGGAAGAAAGTGCAGAACACTAGTATGTTAGAATGAGCTTAGTGAAACAAAACTCATGGGATTAGATTTGATTAAAGATGCTGAGGAGAATGTAAATATCATTATGGATAGATTCAAGGCAGCTTCAGCTAGACAAAAGTGCAATGTTGATCTTAAGAGGAAAGATATGGAGTTTGAAGCGACAGATAACCTATTTCTCAAGGTTTCACCTTGGGAGAAGGTGTTACATTTTAGCAAGAAAGGGAAGCTAAGTCTGAGGTTTATTAGGCAATAAAAAGTGAAAGAATGTATGGGGCAGTAGCCTTTAGACTAGCATTACCACTAGAACTCCAATAGATTCATGATGTCTTTTATGTCTTTATGCTTAGAAGATATAGATCAGACCCAACACATGTCCTATCAATAAGAGATAGTGGGGTAAGACTAGATATATCATATGAAGAATAACCTATTAAAATCCTTACCAAAGAGGTCAAGGAATTTTGAAATAAGGCAGCACCACTAGTGAAAGTTGGTTGGAAGCATAATGGAATAGAAGAGGAAACTTAGGAAATAGAAGCTTATATATGAGAATAATTCCCTCATCTACTTGAATTAGGCAGCATAGAGGATGACATTTCTTTTAAGAGGGGATGTAATGTAATGACCTGAAAATTCTGGCTTTTATGAATAGTACTTTCTCGGGATGAATAGTGTTTTTGATACCCAGGATGTACTAAAGCCATTGGATGAAAGTATTAATCATAAAATAATTTTAGGCAAAGTTTGAAATCGATTAGCAGTTGTTTGATTGGTTAAAAATGCTAAAAAAATTTTTATGGCAGTGTTTTTTGAATAGTGACAAAGGCAAAGCTGAACAGTAAAATATTTTTGAAGTTGCTCAGAAAATTATGGGACTTATACAACCTGATACTCAATAATGCTAATTAGGCTAATGGTGTTGGAATCAAAATTTTTGGAGGTCGGAAAATATTTTATTCCAATATCGAGAAATATTAAAATGGCATTTTTATTCGATTCCTTTCATTTTTCGAGCTTTGATTATTAAATTATTGTAAGGCCTTAATTAATTTAATTATTCATTGTCAAATGAGATTAATGGGTGTTATAAATGGAGGAGAAATTGGGAGAAAATTAATTTAAAATGAATTTTTGGAGAAACTATAAATAGTCAACTAAAAAGTTAAAATAACATAACACAACTTCTCCTCCCTTACTCCTTTTAAAGCCAGTGGCCACCTAAGGAGGTTTTCCTCTATTTTTGGCTATTCAAGCTCCATCAAGCCATTATTTTTCTCACTTGGCTAAAAATACATTGTCCCCATGGCCTTTAGATGTAATTTAAGTGAAAATCTCGAAGGAAATTGAAAGATTTCTCCCAAAATTGAGTCAGGTGAATAGTGTAACCTTTTTGTTCAAGAAAGAATTTCTATGAACTAATACTTTTTCTTTTATTGTAGAGGTACCTAAGAGTCATTTAACATGGTCTTTTGTAATTTTTGGTTATTGTATGAATTTAAACAAAATTTTTTAAATCGAATATGTAATAGGTAGTTATCGAAACAGAGATGGCTCACAATAAGGGGAAAACGAAGGTTTAGTCTAGCATCATTGTGACACTCCGTATCGAACTCTTAAAGAAATTTGATAGGCATTACACTTCCTGCTAGGTAACCCATCCTAAAATTTCTCAGGTGTACACTCCTTAACAATTAAAGACTGTTTTAATATTTTATCAGATATTGCTTAGGTTTTCAATCCAACACTTAAACATGTTCATATGTGGTGTAACAGACCTAGAAAACCCATTTATAGACATTCTACATGTTACAAAAAATTAGGTATCACAATAGCTACCTGGGTGACATACCATAATTTTTTTTTTACTTGTAAAAGCACTTTTAAAAATAATAATATCAGTCTACCACCTTTTAGACCTTTCTAGTCCCCTATTCAACAATAGCACACATTAATCACACATTACAAACCCACAAACCTCAGGCCCACAGTTATCAAAAATCATCAAGCAAGTCATTCAAATAATTCACCTAATTATATACATCATATCTATCCTTTATATATATAGACATAAGTAGCCTTTAGGCATGCTAAACCCATACCCTACATTATTTACATATGTGCTAGCTAACAAAACAAAAGATAAAGACTCTATATACCCTTTTAAATTTGTGCTACTACACTACATGATCTCCTAGGCTAGATAGCTTATCTTGGCTAGATAGCTTATCTTTACAACCTGTGCACCACAACGCTAGTACGCTGAGTATAAACTCAATGGTGTATTTAAGGTATTTAAAATAGGCTATAAGAAATGGTTAACATATATTCATAATATGGCAATCAATATGCAGTGTGTGGATGGTGTATTAGTAATGTAACGCCCCTATCACTCCCTTGCAGATATTGTTCGCTTTGGGCCACTGCCCTTCACGGTTTTGTTCTTGGGCAAAGGGAAGGACTTCTCAAGTGGTCACCCATCTTGGTACTACT
>CANXYI010184472.1:0-10522 GCA_948208565.1 Hura crepitans
AATAATATACTATTCATATTCACATAATCATGTATTAATACATATAACATTCTACATATGACATCCCTTTTTTTCATGCCATTTCCAATTACTAGCTTTTGGGTGCCACTAGTCACAAGCCTTATCCATAAATTTTTCTAATGTTTACCATACATTCATCCTTCTATCCATAACTTAATCACATGAACATGCATACTTATACCTTCCCATGCCATTCAAAGTATCAAAGGCCTACCATATGTCTTGACCACCACTACCTCCCATATTACCATGCATCATTCAACCATATTTCATGCCAAATCAATTACTCATATATTATATGTCTAAGGCACATGAAATTTCTACCCTTGAATCTTACCTAGGACTACACTAAGTAGGCCACACACCTTTACACACATATACAAGCTCTCAGCCACACTTATATTACACACTAAACATGTATTCTTTTATGTCTTTACACACAATGCCATTTCCTTCCAATGCCACCATGATCAATATAAATCTCAAGTATCCAAAACACACTTTAACATACCTCAATTCATGCACATCTCTCGGCCAAACTAAGCCTTGAGACTAAAATTTATTTCTTCTCATAAAAAACCCATTCCATAAACACACCCATATGCCATAAACTACAATTTTACAAAGGAAAGCCTATGCAAGCCAATTTAAACACTTCAACTATTCTTAAACTCAAAGAACAACTATTAGAATTTAAGGGGGCATGAAGTGAATGATAGAATTCACTTACCTCTTTCACTTGAAGATTAAATTGCCACTATTCCAAGGCTACTAACATCAATTCTAGCCCCACAATAACTTTCTCCCTTGCTTTTCAAGCCCTTTCTTGCCCTAATTCACCTCAAACCAAAGCCACGCATGTTCCCATAGAAGTTAGGCATCACTAGAAAGCACTTCCAACCAAGATAATCCAAAAAGAAGCATGAAAACTCACCTTAGCTACTTGTTAGACTGTTTCTTACCCTAGGAATTTTTGTGATTTTTATCTCCTTGCTGGAAGCTCCTTTTCTAGAAATTCCAATTCCCTCAAGTCCATGACATCCCAAAGAAAATTTAAGAAGAAGAATGACGAATTTTGGTGGTTGGATGAGGGAGATATGGCTAGAGGAAGTAGAAGATGGCGTTAGGTTTTTTTTTTCTAGGAAACCTAAACCACGAAACTTTAGAGAATACTTTCTCCCAATTAAGAGCTCCTTTCCCTCTAATTCTTTTTTCGTTAGTTCTCCAAAAGTCTAACTTGAATTTAGCAACTAGAATCACAAAATTTAGGTGAACGGTGAAGGAGATATGGCCATTCTCCCTTGCTATGTGTCAGTGCTTAGACAGTAAGGGAGGAATTTCCTCTCTTTTGTTTTAAGTGAAATTTCCACTTTTCAAAACCCATGGACACTTTTCAAAGGCCCTAGGCTAGCTAGAAAGTGTGGGGTGGGCCCTGCAGCTACTCGAGCCATCTCAAAATGGCTCAATTTTTGAAAATCTTCAAAAATTCACCAAAGTTCACACGAACCCCAAAAAATTACACCGTTTATTTTAAAATTCACCTTTTAATCCCCTCTACTTGCTCATAAATTTTGTGGCCAAATTCCATCGATAGGTTAGTTTTTAGACTACTTCAATTTGCATGCCAACCTCAAAAATTACAAGAATTTTCAAATGACTTCAGAATCCAAAAATTCTTTCACCAATGGACTTAGTGGAATTTTTAAACTTTAGGGTTCACTATTTTTGGGTCCATCCAGGCTCATCCTAGGTCAATCCCGGCCCGTAAAATTTTTATTGCACCAAGGGGTAACTTACAGTCAGAAAAGAATTATTGGTTCTGCTAAATTTTTAAATTTTGCTCTCTTCATTAGATTAGAGCCTTTCAAAGTTTCATGACTAGTGTCACTACCTCGGTTTACATACAAGTGACTTGGGTACACTTTTCGAACCCATTGGCACTATTCACGGAGCCTCAAAGCATGAGCATTACATTTCTTCCCATCTTAAGAAAATTTCGTGCTTGAAATTACCTAAAGTAATTAATGGAGGATACTGAGCCCTCATCGGCTACTTTGACTCCTAGGTAACTTTTTTGGTATTTTGGTACCTCCATAGCACTGTAACAGTGGTATCGACTCATTTCTTTAACTATCTCATACCATGAGCCATACTCTATACCGCTTCCCCTTCATAACTTAAATCTAGCTATATCTCAATATCTATCATCGGAACCACCTGTAATAGATCCAATCTATACCTCTTGAGCATAGAAACATGGAAAACATTGGGTATCTACCATAGGCCAGGTGGTAGTAAGCTTGTATGCTAAAGGTCTAACCCTATATGTGCTCTCATAGGGTCCAATAAACCTAGGACTTAATTTCCCTTTTCCCTAGACCTTTGCACCTTTCTCCTAGAAAAACCTCTAAAACATTTTTTCTCCAATTGAATATTTAGTAACTTTCTACTTTAAGTTGGCATATGATTCCAATCTAATCACATTTACTATCAGTCTTTTTCTGATTAATTTCACTTTTTCTTTAGTCTCTTTAATCAAATCTACATTGGAGATTTTCTCTCTCCATGTCACTCTAATACAAAGAAGTACTACATCATTTACCATACGATGCCTCACATGGGTCCATTCCTAAACTAAACCGATCACTACTATCATAGGCAATCTTTGCTAAGAACATATGTATATCTCAAGTAACTACAAGCTTACCAATACCATTTCACAACATTTTATTAGATATCTCTATCACCCTCTCTAACTGTTCATTAGACTGAGGATGAAAAACTATATTATAAGCTATACCGGTGCCTAAACCTACTTACATCTTCTTCCAAAATCTAGAAGTTAAACAAAGATCCATGTCAAACAAGACAATTACTGGCACACCAAAGAATCTAACTATCCCCTTTATATATGGTCTAGCCAGCCTATCTAAAGAGCTATCCTTCTTATCCGAGTAACTTGAACTACCTTTGTCAATCTATCAACAATTATCCATGTAACACTACACGTATCTCTAGTTAAAAGTAAACTCATTACAAAATATATAGTTAGCTTTCTTGCTTTTCACACTGGCACTGCTATAGGATACAACAATCTTAAAGGAACCTAATAATCAGCTTCCACTTACTGACGTGTCAACACTTGGCATCATATTCTGCCACATCTCTTTTCATATCAGGCCATCAATAATAAAAATTTCTAGTTCAATCTTTCCTTTTAGGGTGCATAAAATAAGGAGCCTTATGTGTCTCCTTAAGCATTTATAACCCCAGGTCCTTCGTACAAGATACGCCTGACTAATTTTGATGATATAACTACTCACTTCCTATTAACTCAAACTCTATGGCCTTCCCCTCTTAAGTCTTATTTACCATATGAGCCAACTATTTTCTTTCATCTATTTTTCCTTCACCTATTGTCAAACATCTACCCTTATTTATAACTTAGCCTAGCATAGCATCTCTTAAAGTGTACTGTAATTATCATCCATACTTTTCAGGGTTATCATAAATTTCTAATTCATTGCATCTGCCATCATATTGGCTTTCCTCAGTTGGTAGTCAATCTACTTACCACAATTCTTGATCAACTCCAACCAACTTTTTTATCTCAAGCTTAACTCTTCTTGAATAAGGAGATATTTCATGCTTTTATGATTTAGGTATATATGCAACACTTCTCTTCACACAGATAGTGCCTTTATATTTCAACACAAACACAGTAGTAGTTAGACCCAAATCATGGGTAAGATAATTCTCTTAGGTGGCTTCAACTATCTTGAAGCATAAGCTACTACCTTTTTATCTTGTATCAACACACATCCTTACGATTTAGTAAAACATCACTATACATAATAGAGCCCCTACACTATTCAAATTGAATTAGGATGAGAATCTCTATCAACATCTTCTTTACTTGCTCACAATTAGCTTGACACTTATCATTTTAGTAAAATTTCACCTATTATCCGAATCCATCAAGTCAAAGGAGTGGCAGTATTAGAAGTAATCTTACAAGTCCTTTGTAATCTCAACTAAACCCAAAAAATTCCTCATCTCAGTTACATTCACAGGTGGTTTCCATTCCTAGCATTGCCTTTACTTGACTAGGATCATCTCTGATTCCCTCTACTGGAACTATATAGCCTAGGGAAGAAAATTTACTTAGTCTAACTCATACTTACTAAGCTTGACACATAACTATCTCTCTTTTAAGGTCTGTAACATAACCTTTCGGCACTATTCATAGTCTTTTTGGTCCCTATAGTACCTCTAACTACCATCTATAAACACCACCACTCATTTACATAAGATTAAAAGGTTTTGTTCATTGGGTTCCATGAAACTGTTGAGATATTGGTGCATCCCCAATGGCACCACTAAAACTCAAAATGCCTACACTAATTCTGGGAATAGTTTTAGAAACATCAACTTCCCTCAAATTCTCAACTGATATTATCCAAAACTTATATCAATTTTAGAAGATCGAGCAACCCCTCTCAAATGATCAAGGAGATCATCCATCTGAATAGGGGATGCTTATTCTCCATAATCATTCTGTTCAACTACCTATAAAACAATGTCCAACCTGAGAGACATGTCTTTCTTTATTAATAGACAGCATAAGCACTTTCTAAAGGATTATAATGGGTCTAATGAAACCCTTATCACATATCTCTTGTAGTTATACTCTCAATTCTTTTATTTCAATAGATACCATCCTATAATGAACAATAAGTACTAAAGCAATTCTAGGACACATCTCAATATCAAATCCAATTCTCTTTTAGGTGATAAACTTAATAGCTCATTAGGAACACATAAGAAAACTTAGCTTTAATTGAAATATATGCCATATTAGAATTAAATCATTCAAATCATTACACATTTCTTGAGGTAAAAAATGACCATTTTAGAGGTAAAAATGGCCATTTTTAGCAAAATGGCCATTTTGCCAAAATGGCTATTTTTTAAAAATGACCATTTCCCTTTCGTAATGGTACTCTCTAGAAAAATGGCCATTTCGGTAAGCAAAATAGCCGTTTTCCTTGTGAAAATGGCCCCTTTGCACAAAACAGCCATTTTCCTTATGGAAATTACCATTTTAACCTTTAAAAAAAAAAAAAAGAAAACTCTGAGATCTTTGAACCGGACATTAAAATCCTTATTTATCAGGATTTTCATCTCTTCATCATCATTAGGCAAACCGAACATAAGAGCCCCAAAGAGCTAGTGTCTACAGTTGCCCTCAACTTTGGAGAGGCAACTACAAAGTGTGTGAGGTGACCCAAAGTTTGAAAAAAAAGGAGGAGATGTGTATCTTATAGGGTGACCCTTTTGTAGGTGCTCTGACATAGAGTCATTGCGATCGGAGTTGATAGGATATGGGTAGTGTTAGAAATATTACACCTAGATTTGATTTGGTTTAGGTAGTGCTTGGAGACATTGCACTTGGATTCGGTAATGCTGGAGACATTACACTGGGATTCGATTTAGGCAGTGCTTTGAGACATTAAACTTAGATTCGATTCAAGCAGTGATTTGAGACATTACACTTGAAGTTGATTTGGTTCAAGCAGTGTTTTGAGACATTACACCTAAATTTGAGCAGTGCTATGAGATGTTAGACTCAAAGTTAATTTGGTTCAGGTAGTGCTGCGAGACATTGCACCCAAATTTAGGTAGTGCTGAGAGATGTTACACCCGAAGCTAATTTGGTTCAGGCAATTCTTGGAGATATTGCACCTAAATTCGAGCAGTGCTACGAGATGTTGCACCCGAATTTGGGCAATGTTACGAGACGTTGCACCCAAAGTTGATTTGGTCAAAGAGTGCTTAGAGACATTGCCCCAAAATTTAGGCAGTGCTGTGAGATGTTGCACTTGAATTCAGGCAGTGTTATGAGAAATTACACCCAAAGTTGATTTGGTTCGGGTAGTGCTTAGAGACATTCCACCTGAATTTGAGCAGTGCTATGAGACATTGCACCCGAAGTTGATTTGGTTTAGGCAATGCTTTGAGACATTGTACCTAAATTCAGGTAGTGCTGCAAGACGTTACACCTGAAGTTGATTTTTAAAAAAATTCTATCAATGATAAGTCACCATTCTTACCCCCTACAACTGAGCAAATGCTGCTAAACTGATGTTGGAGCATTATTTGTGATGTTGCATAGTAGATTTGACTTACCCCCTATGTAGCAAAGAAGTAAGTGAAATGTGTTAGTCATTAAAGGTCATTGGCAGCATGGATGCATGTTGTGTGTGAGTGCACTTTTGAATTCATGTCACTATTACGAAAATCATTATTCTTTATGTCTTTACCTCTCTCTTCTTTTTTTCCTTCTTTCTCTCTCTCTCTTTTTTATTATTATATTTTTTTATTTATTTTTATTATTTATTATTATTTTGTTGTTTTATCAATGTTCTAGTAAAAAAAATAGAAGCACTTAATAGAATATGATAATTTTATAAATGAATGCTTTTGAGTACAAAATTTTTATGTCCTAAACTAACATGTACTTAAAAAGATAAAATAAAAGTCAAGGGGGCCAGAGGCTATCTTTAAGTCCAGAGTGTTTGAAGCTCTGTCTCCATCATGTCCAGTCTCCTTGACATCTCATGCTAAGACTTTTTTATCCTTGCACTGAGATTTGTATGCATATGGTGGAGCTGCTCCTTTATCTAGGCCTCTAAGCCCTGTAAAAGAGTCTCGAATATGGTGAAAGAGGTGTTGAAAAAGATTGGCCTACCTTATATGTCCTCTATCACTGGGCTGGTCTCTAGGGAGATGAGTTTGCTCCCAACAACTCGACAAGGTCAACAGTGAACCGATTATTCCCTTCTTGCTACTCCCCCGCCTGCTCATCCAACTCAGTAGCTATTAGCAATCTGTAGCCTGTTGGCACCCAGGAGTCAGTCTTTGTGATCCCCATAGCTATACAAGTATTGCCATTGACCCAAAGCTACTGATGAAGGGCTACACTAAGATGCTACTTTGGGATGCCTAATCCTAGTAGAATGGCTGTGACAACCCCTCCAATGACGATCCCTTTGCTAAGGGATCTGTTGGCATGCTGGAGATGCTCAAGGATGGTCCACACCAAGTTAAAGTAGATGTTGTGCTCTATGGCCCAAAACCTATATAGCTATACCTGATTCACCTGACTAGCACTACTAATATGCCCCAGGTAGCTGACTATCAAGACTCTATATAGGTAGCGGTGGACAGGATCTCTAATGGTTGATGTCTTAGTTTGACTGGCATTGTAGAGCATGCCAACCTGACCAAGGTACTACCAATGCTCATCTAGGCTCCCCAGGACCTCTGTGTCCCTATTAACTGGTACGTAAAGTAGCTCAGTGAACTGAAGGAATAAAATATGAAACCTAGTCCCGAGGGTAGCAAAGTGAATGGTAGTTGTATCACTCAGGTGTGCTTGCTAAAAGCAGAAGGTGCTCAGGAACTCTAGGGTAATAGCTAGATAAGTGGCACACTGCTGAAAGGAGAACTCTTGCCAGTGCACCTGAGTGAGCAACTTGTCCACTCTATCTAGCATGCCTAGGTCCCACAGGGTCTGAGTGCATAGGTAATAGCTCCTGACCTATGTGATAGTCGAGAGGCGTTAGAACCACTCAACTTCCTCATCAGTGAGCTAAACCGGTACTACCATATGCTTTGGCTTGGGCTAGTGATGTGGGTAGCTCTATTGGCATCACAGAGGCATGATTGTGTATATATAGTGTTTTTGTGTAATGAAGTGGAAAAAAGGAGAAAATATAGGAAAATGTTGAAAATGAAGAAAAGTCAACTTTAAATAGTGTAGGCGAAAATGACCATTTTTGCCAGAGCAAAATGGCTATTTTGGCCTTTGGAAAATGGCCATTTTTAGGGGTTGAACCAAAAATGCCCATTTTCTAATGTAAAACGACTGTTTTCAATAGTAAAATGCTCGTTTTTCACTCAAAATGCTCGTTTTCAAACTAAAAATATCTTTTTTGTCAAAAATGCCCCTTTTTTAAAACTTTTTTAGGCTATAAATGCACTGATATATGTATAAATCCTCATGCCACTTGAGTTTTTCCTTGTTTTTTGCAATGATGAGCGACAAATTTCTTTAAAAACTTCATAAAATTCTCAACTTCCATCCACATAGGTGACTTCTATTTTGGCTCCTTATAGTGGCATGAAATTTCTTTAAAGGGTATGTCTTGATTTAACCTTTCTCAAAGCTACGGCTCAATTTTAGGACCTACAATTCCACATCTTCTGATTTTCACATTAAGAATTATGCCCTCTATTTTAGGAGTTCACTGCAATCTTGGGTGTGTCTTATTCTTTTGATACACTGCCATGCTATCTGATTTGTATTCTTTGCTACCCATATGAAGTTGTTGATGCACTAGGCACCCCTTATTGGCTACTAGATAGGTCCTAAGAAGAGAATTAATCTCTTTAAATGCACTGCTAGCCTATACTAAAGGTTACACAGACATTCCATCCCTTTACGGAAGCATATATTTAGTCATCTTTTTCTCCAAATATCTGACAGTTTCATCTGAAGGCCACTTTAGAGATTATCAACTATTTACTATGGTCAACAATTAAATGAAGGGCTTGAATCATTTTCTCTTAATTCTTGCTGAAATAATTCTCGACCTTGATGTTGTGCGGTCTGGAGAAGCTGAATTTTTCTATGGGAGCTCGCTTCTACTTTAGGTTTTTTTTTTTAGAATAGACTGCCACAAAAGGGTTTTTTGCCTTATCCTCTAATTTATCTTTTACTTAGGAAGCCTTTCCAAGTTTTCATTCCTAGCAGACTTTTTAAGGGTAGACTGCCCTTGCGAGTTTTCACCGTACCCCTTGCTTGACTTTTGATTAGGATGCCGTTGTAGGTTTTTATTCCTAACAACTTTTTTTTTAGGTCTGGTTATAAGAGAAGCTTCGCTTGTTGGATAACCTTCCCCTCGTGTCCTTGGATCTTATAGTTTAAAGCACTTACTATCCTAAGCCATCATACACTGTTTTGCAAATGTTGAGCACTAAGTCTCTTGGCTGGGTGCTTTAACTGATGATGATATAAGCTTCAAGAACTCTTGGATTTACTTACAGTACGTACGGTATAGCGGTGCATCAAGTTGTATTCCTCTAGCTAGTTTTCATAAGGTTACTTTTTGCATCCCTGACCATTGTGTGAGGTAGTTTGGCAAGACCCAAGGAATTATCACTTACCTATTGTCTTTTAAAGGAGGAGATATATCTATCACCTTTATTCCTAGTTATCACAACCTGTAGAAGTAGTTACCTCTAAAAAAGAATATTACACCCAAGGCTATTTGTAACTTTCAAACTTCTAATCTATATAAAGAATAGGTAATAGGCCCTTCTCGAGACAATCGGACCCGCTGGCTGAAGATAGGTGGCAAAAGTAGCAACAACAGGTAAAAGACTTAAGAGATATTTTTTTATATTTTCTTCTTTTAAACTTATGTATAACATTATATTCCTTCGGTTTATAAAATGTTCAATTATATTATTAAAGTGGTCCTATCTAGCTGTATTATATTGGCATTTTATGATAATCACAACAGGACATAAATGCAACAACATATTTCCTTGTTTAATCAAGGGAGATTTTAATTACATTTTAACTCCTATCATCAATCAGCCCTCGTGGGTTTTCTTGATTGACCATTTTCCCTCAACCCCTAATTGTTGCAGAGGATGCTTTTTTTTCGGTTTTCACCCTATCGGGGCTTCCACTTTTAGTAAAGCCGCCATTTTTTTGATTTTTAACCCAGAAGGCTATTTTTCTCTTCTTTTTCTCATTTATTTGTCTTTAGCCATAGATACACTTTAATCTGTCTATATTCATAGGCTCCTTGAATTCATTTCCATCATAATTTATAAGGACTGCAGCACCCTTTAGTAGTATTTGCTTGAGGATGAATGGCCCCTCCCAATTTGGTTTAAACTTCCCTCTTAGGTCAGTTAGTCCCGGCCTTATCTGTTTGAGGACCAACCCTCCTTCTTTAAGCTTGTGATTCTTCACCCTTTTGCTAAAGGCTTATGCCATCCTTTTTTGGTAAATTTGATTGTGATAATTAGCTTTTAGTCGCTTCTCATCTAGCAAATTCAACTATTGGAACTTTTGCTCTACCCAGGCAATCTTAGGAATCTCTGCCTCTATTGCCACTCTCAACAATTGGAGTTTGATCTCTACTGGAAGCACTGCATCTATCATGTATATTAAAGAGAATAGAGTAGCACTAGTTGAAGTTTGAATTATAGTCCTGTATCCCCAAAGAATAAAAGGAAGCTTATCAGCCCAATCTCTATAAGTTACAACTGTCTTAGCTAGAATCTTCTTAAT
The DNA here is from genome assembly GCA_948208565.1 of Hura crepitans. Lineage (NCBI taxonomy): Eukaryota > Viridiplantae > Streptophyta > Magnoliopsida > Malpighiales > Euphorbiaceae > Hura > Hura crepitans. Next base: position 10,394 of record CANXYI010184472.1, read on the forward strand.
ATTCTTGTTCGCTGCTTCGACTACTCCATTGGTTTGTGGTGTATAAGGAGAGGATTTATGGTGCTAAATCTTGTATTTCTATAATAGTGCCTTTATTTCAACTTGAAATTGGACACTGTTTGTCACACC
>CANXYI010184499.1:0-16357 GCA_948208565.1 Hura crepitans
AAGGAAATCACAGAATAAGAACTTGCCATAAATTCTTTACGCGATTCCTATATGTAGCTTTCCTTTTCTTCTACTCTTCTCATTGGGTTGTCACAAACCATAGTGATCCTCTTGGGAACACTATTGGTTTTCATTGACTTATGTGTAGTGGAAATAAAACATTCATAGAACCCTAGAAAAGGTTGGAACATCAAAAAATTTTAAAAAATAAAATTATTTAATTAGAGGAAATCACAGAATAAGAATTTACCGTAAATTCTCTACGCTATTCTAATATGCAGCTTTCCTTTTCTTTTGCTTTTCTCATTCGGTTGTCCCAAACCACAGTGATCTTCAGTTGGGACACTTTTAAGGTAATCCATACAAGAAGTTCTTAGAAGAGAGCAACTTGAAAATCTAGGTGCTAGTAGGATTTTCAAGTGGATGAAGGAAGAAAAAGAAACTTATGTGTTTTCAATTGTTCTATACGGCAATTTCTGCTACAGAATATATGCGTATGGTGATTGTAGCCATAAGGGTTATTTATAATTTAAATAAAATATTTTTAAATCAAAATTTGAAACTCAAAATTAGCCCTAGTTCAGACTACAATGGACCCACCAATTAGGCCCCTTTTTATCCTATGCACATAAGCCTTTTAATGGGCTTTTGTTTAATTTGCTTTAGCTCCACTTTCATTAATCCTATGTGGCACTCCTAGGCCCCATTTTGGATTAATAATTACTCTAATTTAAGGCCTTTTAAACCTCCTAAAATCCCATAAAAAATCAGATGCAAGAATTAAAATTTAGACTTAACAAGGCCCAAGTTCAAAAACCCTGATTTTCCAAAAACCCTGATTTTCTGTACTTCTCATTTGCAAGTGGTCCCTAAGCCCATATAATTATTTGTTCTTCTTAATTCATCTTTTAATGATATCTCATATCATTAAAACATTCAATCTCATTTAATCTTCCTTAAACTCTTTTTATGTGTGTGACCCTATGGATTTTCATAATAGCATGGTAGTACATAGTGAATTAGAGTTCTAGTCCAACTGGGACTTTATAGATTCAATCTTATTAAATCAATATCAATTCAATAATTGATATATAACTTTTATACAAGTCAAGAGAGACATTTAGCTGTGCATCATGACTACCCAAGTGTTAGAAAGTCAAGTGATTTGACTTAACCCTTTCATATACAATTACAGTGCAATAAACTCCTTTCACCATTTTTTATCCCATCTAATTTGAAGTATGGACTTATGTCAACTTAAAGATTAACTAAGTATGTCTAATTAAGCTCTGGATATATTATTTTAATAATTTTGCCATTGTTCAAAAAATGCTCTTTATGAATTCCATTCACACATGGCATTTTATTTTGGCCAAAGATATTTTTAATAAAGATTACTCATCATAACTGTGAGATAAACTCCCCATTATAATCTAAGGGGGTAAATCCTTTATTGATGACTACTTTATCTTTAAACATGTTATGCCATACCCAAGCACCTCGCTTGTATACTTCTTGTTCAAAGTAAAAGCTTTGGAGTCAAAGTATGTCACTCCATATTTAAGATAGTTAATGATCTCAAGTCTAAGGATATTTGCACCACTGATATGATGAGATACTTTTATTGACATAGATTAAGTATCCATGTATCTCATAATAGGTCTCTAATGTACTTACTTCCTAAGTAAGCATCCATACATTAACTCCAAGCATCTTTATTCTTACAACTTATGAGAACTACTACTTAATCTAATCAAGAAGTATAACATATGCTGATCTATCCATATTAACAATGTCCCATCTTGTTAATACTATGATTAGGATATTTAGGTATATCACATTTGCATGCAATAAGAATCTCACATCATGAACACTTCATGATTTCCTCTGCACCATTACTGGGGAATTTATAACATGGTTCAAGACATTGCAAACAATTATAAGTAATGTATAAAAGTACTATGATATAAAGAGAAATGCCTTTTACATTAGTTCACAAGGTTTAAACACATGAATATAACCCTATTACATAAGCTCTAGGCATAAATCTAACAAACACCTTTAAGGTATGCACACCAATAGAAAATTCAATAAGAACTCTCTAAGAAGTGCACAAGTGAATTTTATTTCTAGGTGCTAGTAGAAAATAAAATTCAAGAAGAAATAAGAAGGGGAAGGCTTAAAAGAAGATGAATTTATGGCAACTATAAAAAACTGTTATCTCTGTTATGGCTTTCTTTTTGTGAACGACTTTACAAGGGCTTTTATACCCTTTTTATTCACCCTTAGGTCAAATTTTTTTAGCCATTAAACCATAAAAGGATGAACAAAAAATGGGTTTTTAATTAATTAATTAATTAATTAAAAGGCCTAATTATGACCCAGTCATTTAAAATATTTAATACAACATAATTAATGTTTTAAGCTTTTTTCTTGGGCTCTAAGCCTAATAAGCCTTTTCATTTTATTTCTTCTTATTTAATGACATCCTTTATCATTAAATACTTTGTAGTTTTACCTCATTAATTTGCTCTTATCAGTGCATGACCCTATAGGTTTCCAAAGCACGTTGGTAGTATATAGTAGATAAGAGTCCTAGTTTAACTGGGATTCTTATGGTCAAATCCAATTGGTCTAGTAATTAAAACCTAGTTAATTATCCACTTATGTACAAGTCCAAAGTAGTGTCTAGTAACATATCAAGACTACCTAAGTGCTAAAAATGTCAAGTGGTTTAGCTTAACCCTTCCAGAAAATAGTTACCGTGTAATTTGTCTTTTCACTAGACTTTATCAGCTTTAGCTTTGAGTATGGATATATATCAACTCAATTCTTGATTACATATGTTAAATGAAGGCCTAAATATGTTAGTTCCAATATTTATTCCTTTATTCCAAAAATGCCCTTATGAATCTTATTGGCACTTGTATTTTACTTTGGCCAAATATTCTTAGAATAAAGGCATATTAAAATAGTGAAACAAATACCCTAATGTAATATGAGGTGGTGAATTCTTTATTGATCACTCAACTACCTTCAAGTACTTCAAACTATACCCAATCACTTAGCTATGTATCCATCATGGTGATATAAGTGCATCAAAGTCAAAGTATAGTTTTTCATACTTAACCTTGGTGATCTCAAGTTAGAAGATACTTGTATAAATAAAATAATGAGTATGTTTCACTAATATAGATATGTTTCACTGATATAGATTATTTATCTATGTGAACATTCTCATGTTAGGTCTCTAATGAACTTATTTCTTAAACAAGCATCCACATGTTATCTCTAAGCATCGCTATGCTTACAGCTTGTGAGAATTGCTATTTGACTAAGTTAAAGAGAATAACATATGTTAGTCTATTCGTATTAACAATGTCCCATCTTATTTATACTACTAGGGATAATTTTTGTATTTCTCATTTGCATGTAATAAGAATCTCACATAACGAATAGTTCATAATTTCCTCTGCACTATGAATATACCATGGACTTTTATTACATTGTTTAAGATTATATTAAGCAAATGATTTAATACAAGCACTATAGTAATAAATAATGCCTTTTTATTATAAACCAAAGTTTATAATGTACACAAAATATCCTTCTTACATGCAAGCTTTAGGGCATACTACCAATAATCTCCCACTTATACTAAAGCCAATCTCCCATTTACATAATACCTGTATTAATTACATGGAGATCAAATCTATTTTGAGACAGTGCCTTAGTGAGAGGATCAATAATGTTCTGATTAGTAGGGACTCTTTCAATCTTTATGTCTTACTTGGCTACTATCTTTTTGATGAGATGGTAAGGCCTGGGTATATGCTTTCCTTAGCTTGTGCAATAGCCCCATTGTTGTCACAATACAAAGGTATTAGGTCAACAATAGTTAGTACCACTCCTAGTTTAGTGATGAACTTTTTAATCCATACTGCTTCTTTAGCTGCATTAAAAGTTGCAATGTACTCTGCTTTTATTACTAAGTTTGGAGTTGTATCTTATTTGGAAATCTTCTAACTAATTACACCTCTTGTAAACAAGTATACAAAACATGACTAATTTGCAATCATCTTTATCAGATTGAAAATTTTTTACTTGCAAATCGCCTTCTTCATATACCAAGAATAATTTCTTAGTTCTGCTTAAGTACTTAAGTATATTCTTGATAGCCACTTAATGTTCCTTTCCATATTTGGATTGGAATTTGCTTGTGACACTTAGAGCAAATGCTACATTAGGTTTAGTACATAACATAACATACATTATAGCCAAGGCATATGAGATCCTACTCATGTGTTCTCTCTCCTTTTTTGTCTTAGGAGCATAAAATTAGAAAGGATTTTTCCATAAGTTGCTAGATTGAATCCTTTCTTTGAGAGATCAATGCTAAACCTCTTTAGCATCTTGTCTATGTATGTAGATTGTGAAAGACCAATCAATTTCTTAGATCTATCTCTATTGATATGAATGCCTAGTATATAGGTTGCTTTACTAAGGTCTTTCATGGAGAACCCTTTAGATAGCCAAATCTCAATTTATTATAGCCTAGAAACATTATTTCCTATTATTAATATGTCATTTACATATAATAATAGGAAAATGACTGCACTTTTATTAACTTTCTTGTAAACACATGTGTTCGCGTTGCTTCCTTTTTAAGGCCGATCAACCCAAAAAAACAAAAGACTCGACCTAGATCTCATTCCTTGAGTCTCAAAAGATGAGAAGGAAATTAGAGGAATCTCAAGTTATCTCTATCTAATTAGCCTAGAAAGAGCAAGTTGTGCACTACAAGGTAGGAGTTGCCAACCAATTAGAGTTGAAAAATACCTTGTAGGGCCAAACTAGAGTGGTTTGGAATCCTACTCTTATTATATACCTCAAGTTAATACGAAATTTTAGATTAAATTTATAATTTTATCTTTTTTCTCAAGCAAGTTTTAGAATTAAAATAAATCATATAACACATAAAAAGAATATCAAAACATATTTATAGAAATAAATAAAATGCTTGAATTTAAAAAATAACATACATGAAATTAGGTAATTGACTATTTTGAGAACTTTGGTTCTTGCATGCCAATTTTTGAAAACATATTTTATTATTTGTGCCTTTTATTAAGGAAAAATCAAAACCCATTTTAAATTAATTAGGTATAAAATGATTTAGTTTATTTACAACGTGTAAAAATCATTTTCCACCTATTAAAACATTCACGAAATATACAGGGAGATAATCATGATGAAATTTAAATTACATGGCAAATACCTAAAACATATTCTAACTGAAAAGGAAATAAAAATTACATGGAAATTACCTAAAATACATTCTAACTGGATAAAAATACAATTACATTGAAATAACCTAAAAAACAATCTAACCAAAGAATAATGAATTAACAAAATAAATAAAGAGAATAATGAGAAAGTAAGGAGAAAAATAAAAATAACAAGAAATAAAAATAAAGGAATGATAAAGGGCTACTTCACCGATGTTTGATGAAAGGGAAGAAAGAAAGAGTCAAATAAACTCCCAATAGATCGAATAACTTGCATCACAACGAATAGAATGTTAATACTCTAAATAAAATATAAAGATGAATAGAATAATTAATAGATAAAAGAAAATAAATAATCAAATAAATATAACAAAAATAATATACAGATCATAAGTTATCACATCTAACTAGTAGATGGATAAAAGAAAGAAATAAAAGAAGAGGGAGAAAGATTGGTCGACCCACTATGTATAATTACCTTTAGGAATTAAAATCGAGAGAAAATAGGCAGAAAGCTTTAAAAGAAACTCTAAAAATTAGAAAAAGGTGTTTGAAAAGTATTTTTGATTCTTTTTGGTATACACTTATCAAGAAAAGTTGATCCCTAAGACTAGTACATAATTTTCCTTTTATACACAAACTTGAGGTTGAAAATGGCCATTTTGGCCTAGGGAAAATGGGCATTTTCTTGGTTAAAATGGCTATTTCCCATAGTAAAATAGCCGTTTTTGCCTTTAAAATGGCCATTTTAATTTGCCAATATAGGAATTTTTTTAGGACTCAAAATGGCTGTTTTAGCAAAGTGAAAATAACCATTTTGTTGCTTGAACAAAATTGCCATTTTAGGCAGTAAAATGATGTCATTTTGCCCTAGAACAGTGAAAATTGGAAATTTTATTTTTAATTGATTTTTTTTTTCTAAAATTTTACTCCATATTATAGGGGGCTTCGCCTTTCTGCACCCCCTTTGGCATTAGTGTTAGGCATCAGGCTCACCTCGATCCACAGGCACTTGTTTTTCTCGTGAGGTTGTTAGTTCGAGTTAAAGTCCATAGTCAAAAATTAACTATTTTCTTGAGTCTTAGTGACAACATTCTTATTTATCATAATTTTTTTTTGTCTTTGTTCATAATTAGGCAAACTAAACATGAAAGCCCTAGAACCCAGTGTCTATAGTTGCCCCCAACTTTGGGGAGGTGACTATAGAGTATGTGAGGTGACCCAAAGTTTAGAAGGATGTGTACCTTATTGGGTGACCCTTTTTGTAGGTGACCTAATTATCGAATCAGGATTGACTTACTTTAGATAGTGCTTGAGACATTACATCTGATGTTGGTTTGGTTTAAGCAATGCTTAAAGGTATTGTACTGAAGTTGATTTTGTTCAAGCAGTGCTTGGAGACATTGCACCTAAAGCTAATTTTTCCCTTCAAATAGTGCTTGGAGACATTGCATCTAAAGCTAATTTGGTTTAGGCAGTGCTTAGAGACATTACACTTGAATGTGAGTTGGTTTATGCAGTGCTTAAAGATATTAAACCTAAAGCTGAGTTAGTTCAGGCAGTGCTTGGAGAAATTGCACCTGAAGTTGATTTTTCCCTTCAAATAGTGCTTAGAGACATGGATCTTAAGCTAATTTGGTTCAAGCGGTGCTTAGAGACATTGCACCTGAAGGTGAGTTGGTTTAGGCAGTGCTTAGAGACATTGCACCTGAAGCTAAGTTGGTTTAGGCAGTGCTTGGAGACATTGTACTTAAAGCTAATTTTTCCCTTTAGATAATGCTTGAAGACATTGAATCTAAAGCTAATTTGGTTCAAGTAGCACTTGAAGACATTACACCTAAAGCTGAGTTGGTTTAGGCAGTGCTTGGAGACATTGCACCTGAAGCTGAGTTGGTTTAGGCAATGCTTAGAGACATTACACTTGAAGCTAATTTTTCTTATTAGATAGTGTATGGAGACATTGTATCTGAAGTTGATTTGGTTTATACATTTCTTAGAGACATCGCACTTGAAGCTGAGTTAGTTCAGGCAGAGCTTAGAGACATTACACCTGGAGTTGATTTTTCCCTTCAGATAGTGCTTGGAGACATTTCATCTGAAGCTAATTTTCCCTTCAGACAGTGCTTAACGACATTTATATTTGAGGTTGATTTGGCTCAGACAGTGCTTAAAAACATTGGACCTGAAGCTAGGATAGTTTAAGTAGTGCTTGGAGATATTACACATGAAGCTGATTTTTTCCTTTAGATAGTGCTTAGAGATATTACATCTGAAGTTGATTTGGTTTAGGCAGTGCCTAGAGACATTGCACCTGAAGTTAGTTTCTTTATTGCTTCTATAGTTGAGTTGATTTTATTTTTTTGTTAACCACGTGTCACTGTTCTTACCCCCTATAACTAAGCAGATGGTGGGTGAACTGTTGTCAGTTTAGCATTTGTGATGTTACACCCATAATAGTGATGTTGCTTGTCTAAAAAATTTTGCTTGCTTTATATGAAAAAGAGGTTAAATATGTTAGTGGTTGTACTATAATGTACCTTTAATGCATGTTATGTATGAGTGCTCCTTTAATTTATGCCACAGATTATTATTTGTTAAGAATTGCATTTGCATGTTTTTTACATGTTATAATTATGTAATTCTGTGATTTAATTGTATGTCAACAAAAACTTTCTTTCTTTTATTATTATTGTTATTATTATTATTATTATTGTTTTTATTTATTTTGAAAGGTAAAAGCAAGAAACAACATAGGATAAATAAAGTATATCAATTTCATAAATAATATAAATTTTGTACAATGGTCTGTGTCCTACTTTAAGATGTATAAATGATAAAAATAAAAAGAAATAGAGGGAGAGGGTTGCTGGGCTTGCAGCTTTTGCAACTTCATCTTAATGGTCTCTATCTTACCGGTCAACTCATGATGTGTCTCCCTAATCCTTATGCTAAGATCCGTATGTATGAATTGGAGTTGCTCAATGAGTGGCGTCTCCATGCCTTATAGTAAGGTCTTGAATGAGGGTAAGGGTGGTGCTGAGGAAGATAGACTCACCTCATCTATCCACTGCCTTTGTGTTGGAGGCTCTTTAGGTGAATCCTCACTTAACAGCTCGGGGAGGTTTGTAGTGAAGTGGTTATCCTCTCCTAGTTGCTCTCCTGCTTACTCATCAAGCTCAACTACTGTCAGTAATTTGTAACTTGCTGGTGACTAAGGATCGCTCTTTGCGAACCCAATAGCTATATAAGTGTTGTCATCAACCCAAAGCTACTGCTAGAGTGCTGCACCTAAGTGCTGCTCTTAAATGCCTAAACCTAATAGAACCACTATGATGACTCCTCCTATGATGATCCCTTTACTGGAGGATCTGCTAGCTCGGTGTAAGTGCTCGAGGATGGTTGGTGTCAATTTGAATCGAGCACTATGCTCCATAGCATAAAGCCTATAAAGCTTAGATTGGTTCACTTGACTAGCATTACTGACACATCCTAGGAAGTTGACCATGGAGACTTTATGTAAGTAACAATAGACTGGATCTCTAATAGACAATGCCTTAGTCTGACTAGCATTGTAAAAAGTGCTAGCCCAACCAAGGAACTCTTAGTGTGTGTTTCTAAAGATATTGGGATCTTTATAACCCCATTTATCAATAGGTGAAGGAGCCCGATAAACTACAAAAATGATAGCCGGTATTAGGTCCTTAGCACAACAAACTGGATAGCCATTTCTTGTAGAGAAACGACCGTCTTCAGCTTGAAAATGAGCATTTCGATATAATAAAAAATGGCCATTTGTTGAAGAGAAAAATGGCCATTTTGGCCATTTTCAAGGTCCAAAATGGGCATTTTCCAAAGGTAAAAACAACCATTTTTCCCTGGCAAAAATGGCCATTTTGGCCTACTTTCTATTTAAGGGCCACTTTTTTTTTTTTTTTCCATTTTTGTCATTTTCTTACATTTCCACCTATACATCTTTACTATTAAACACTTTATATATCATCATGCCTCTACGATGCCAGCAAAGCCACTCATATCACTAGCATATGCTCGGCTGGATTTCTTATGAGGAGGCTGAGTGATTTCTTCGCCTCTTCATTGTTATATGATCGATAACCATTATTTATACACTCAAACTTCAGAGATTGAAGCATGCTCAAAAGGGTAGATTAGCTACTAGCATAAGTAGGATAGAGGGAGTTATACTTCTAGAGATGTGCCACATACCCAGCCATTGCCTTAGAGTTTTTTAGCCATTACCCTAGGTTAACTCCATTTGGCTTGGGAATACTATTCATGGTCTAGTTGTCATTATCCACCATGGACTGCTCCCGAATCTTGTTTTTCTCACATTTCTCATTATTAACATGCCACATGTCACTTTATAATTACTCCCATGTGTTTCTCTCCTTTTCTTGGTCATGAATAATGGATTTCCTATTTTGCCCTTGCCTTTTTAGCAAAATTACTATTTTACGCTTTAGTTGTTTTTGGCTTTATAGTTCACTTCAATCGGCTCTACTGATCCATATGTCTATTTTATTCCCCACTTGTTCTTCTAATTCCCATTTTATCCATGTGAAAAATTAGACCCAAAGTTGGGCAATGACAATACTTGTAATAAAAGGTGTGTAGGGATCTATATTTTAGACCTCGACGGCTACACCTATCATAACATAACATGAGTATAGCATAAACATGTGTGTAATGGCCCTCATGAACCTCAATGGCAGCTGTACCCCTACTAACATATCAACATATAATCCATTAGTATAAAATGTGCGGGGGTTCTTATCTAGAACCTCGACGGTTGCACTCGTCACGAACATGGGATGCTTTAGTGTCCTAGCAGCTACTAAGTCCCTAGTTAACCAATCAACCTATCTAGTAGGTTGTCTACCTAATATAGGCCTTAATTCCATCTTATTGCATTTTATTAGCACACACAAGATTTTTAACATAATAAACTAAGGGTATTTTAGGTTTATTCTACTTAAGCCTCATTATTTATTAGTAATGTTTCATAAACCCACTTAGCTAAGCATTATTAGTCTCGATTGGTCCACTTCTTGAGCTTTTATGGTTCTCTATGCCACTTCATTAACATACAAACACATTGATCGTAATCGTTATCAACATGGTTCATCCTAGTCTTTACATAAGTTTTCTTTCTTTTTCTTTTTTTTTTCATTAAATCATATGTATTGCCATCTAAGCATTTTATTAGTCATACACTTACATAGGTCTATGCCAATACACTATTACTCATTTGGCTATATAAGGTTATTACCCTATTTATTTAAGTCCAAGGCCATTTGTTCATTAGTCCTTCAATTTACCACTCTACATGTTACATATTACCACTAAATCACAATTGAACATCATTCCTAATATGTTCATACCATTTAACTATGAACCCTTTTTATACTTCTCATTGAATTTTTACTTTTTTTTTCTTATTACATCTATGTTGAAATCCTTTAATTAAAGCCATACATATATGAATTAAGTATAACTTGAATTAAAATTACACACACATGACATACCCATTCAACCAAAAGGACTCTTTCACACTTATTTCATTTCTCACCTCATTTCTCGCTTTAACCTATTCTAAACATTCAATTAGAATTATTTATACCTTAATTAAAGACTAACATATACACATTTGCATATATCACATGAAGCATACACATAAACATGCACTTGAACCTAGGAAATAAATATAACCAACATATAAATCATTGAATTCACTTACAATTAACTCTAAAAGACTTCAATTACACCTCTTAAACCTTGTCTTTCCCCTTCTTTTGCAATTTCCCTTGTCTCTTTACAAACATATTCAACCCAAGGTTAGAAAATTTCATAATAAATTTCTAAGCATACCAAACTTCAAATTAACCTTAGCATCATCTTGTTGGCATGAAATTCTATCCTAGAAAAATTAGAAACCATGAAATTAACCACTTACCCACAACTTCGACACTATTCACCAATTGTTGAATTCTCTCAAAATAAGCTTATTCTTAAATTTCTCTCTCTTTATTAGTAGTCACAAGGCAGTAGAAGTTAATTTAGTATTAAAATTTGATGAATTTAGGGATGCTTTAATGATTGAAGAAGAAAAAGAATAAAGGAATGGTGAGGGAGGTGGCATCAGCAACTAGAGAGGGAAGAAGATAAAGTTTTTTTTTTAATTCCACTAGAATACTCATGTATGTAGGGATTTTAATGGTTATATTAGGGACATGTGTCCAATCCTATGGCCATCATTAATTCTAATCTGTATTTCTCTTTAAAAATTATTTCTTTGATTTTAAAATGTCATTTTAATTCTCTCTTTGTGCCATTAATTAAGAAAATGTGTGTTTTAGGTGTCCCAAGAAAACTATAATTTAATTTGGGGGGAATTATTTAAAATAAACAATTACATCCTTATTTAATTATGTTTGATTACTTCCTAATGTCAGAAAATTCTAAATCTAGCACCATTGGCTTAGTTAGAATTTTTTGGCATCAAGTTGTGCTATTTTTGAATTATTTTGAGCACTTTTAAAATATTTTATTGTTTAGCTTCAATGGAGTTACTATTCATAGGACACCACTATGAAAAGTTTACTTTCATTTTTAGCCCCTTAAATGACTTCGATTTCATTCCAAATTTCACCTATAATTATGTTATAATTAATACTTCTATTCAATAATATTAGGGTAACCTAAGTCTTAGAAAAAGCACTATTCATTATTTAGAAAGTATTATTCATAACTCAAAACATTACGGGCATTATAGAACCAATAGCCTACATGTTAATTCGAGAAAACTAATTGTTTTCCTAGTGATACAATACCTATCTCTTGTTAAGGTCGAACCTTGAATTTTCCCAACAAGCCCAACCTGTAATAACGACAAGTATCACATGTCGATTGCATCATATACAACTATTGACCATTGGGTTACCAACTCTTATTGCATATGTATCATATATATATTTCCCCAATCTTGTCTCGAGAAATATTAACCTTGGGTTTTGCCAACAAGCTAATGAACTATCTAAGACGGACCCGTTAGTATAGCCGTAACATATTTGATGTAGCGTGGGCTTAGGTTTGCCTAACAATCCAAAACTAAGAGGAACTCTAGTTGAAACTATACTAATAAAAGGCTTGTAAGTCTTGGTATTTAGCTTGAGGGATTTCTTCCATTTTAGTCTCATTAGGGCTGCATACTTTAGTATGCCCATGCAAATGGATTTCGCATACTTTGACATGCATATGCATATTTAATCATATTAAATCATACATGTTATTTAATTATATTAAATATATGGCCTAGTTATGAACTTTTACTACATTGATTTCCTTAAGCCAAAGGAAGCTAATTTGGGCCGGACCCTAGGTAGTTATGCATGAATTACAAACCTAAAAAGAAATAAAAGAACACTTTTACCTATTTCTTCTTGGTTCTTCTTGGTGGGCCTTCTTTTCCATTTTTTATCCTTGTATTTCTTCATCCGAATCTAACTCTACATAATCTAATTACATAATGAATAATTTAAAAGACCCTATGTTACATGTGAGGGGAATAAGAAGAGAAGAGAAATACAAATAGAAATGACAAAAAAGGTTAAGACACCAAGCCCAATTTAACCAAAGAAAAAATTTATACAATGCAGTTCAATATCATTGGTCTTTGTCCATAACTAGTCATCATGCCAAACATACCCTTAACATGCATTTTTAATGCACATAATTAACTTGCAATTTTTAGATCCCAGTTGGTTGAATTTAGTTTATTTTACAATTCTTAAAAAATTAATATGCCATGTATGCTTAGATTTGTGAAATTTTGAATAGGGCAATTAATCTCATTAAATATAATAAATAAAATTAATTTCATATTTAAAAATTCTTTCCAATTTAGAAACCATTTCCAAAAAGGAAAAAATTTCAATGCAATTGAAAATTATTTTTGGGATTATCGAGTTACTTATGCTTGAAAATGTTGATTTTCTTCCAACTATCGGTCTAACCAGTAATTAATTTACAAGTTTAAATATTTAATCCAATTAATTAATTAAATTTACATCAATTCTAGTAAAAAATTTTAACAAAATATTGGAATTATTTAATTTGAAGTTTTTGAATTGTACTATGCCAAAAATCCAATTTCTAGCATTTACTAATAAAATAATTTGCATTGTTTTGTAAAGTAATTATTCCAAATGATTTTGGACCAATTTTAGAAAGCATGAACACACAAAATCATATATAATAACCATTTAAATTAATCCAAATTGGTTAATCCAATTAATTAACTCAAAATTAATTTATTGATCACTACTGATAGCGAATACAGTATATGTTCATATGACTGTTATAAAACTATGAATCTAATTCATATGCAATTAGTTTTGAGCATTCAAAATATTCAAATTAACTTTATAATTACCCAATGATTATGAAAAAATAGGTATGAAATTAAAAGAAAGAAAAATCAAATTTTGACACTATTAATAATACCTTAATCAATTTTGTAAGAGTTGTTAACAACCAAAATTGTTTTCAAATAATTCTTTTAATTAACAAATAAAATCCAATTTTTATTGATGAGCTTTAAAGTTTTAATTCTTAAAGAGCTTATAAAAAATAGTTTTAGAATGAAATATTAAAATAATTCATTCAAAAAAAATTTACCCTAATTTAGTTGTTTTTTATAGTGTAAAATAGCTTAAAAATTGTGTTCACTGATTTTTTAAATTTACAAATAAAATCAATTTTATTGGCCAGCTCCAAAAATAAATTTCAATCCCTTAGGAACTTAAGAAAAATAATTTGGAGCTAAAAATATTAAAAAATCATATTGAACAAAAATTTTCAAAACTAGTCATTAGATATTATTGGAATATGAGTTTATTGTTCAATTAAGTATTTTAATTATCAACTAAAATATAATTTTATTGATCAGCCACAAATTCAAACTTGAGGATTTTAGGAACATAAAAATAAATTTTAGAGCTAAAACTAACTAAATGACCAATTGAACTAAACAACATTATTCTAGTCGACTAGCATAGCAAATTTCACAATTTCTATTCATTTAAGCAAATAAAATCCCAAACATTCACAAAGCTAAAAGAAAAACTATTTATAATTAGCTTTAATCTATATATAACCATTATAAAAGGAATAAAACTAAAAAGCATATGGAAAATTCAAACTAAAATTTTAAAGTTTGATCACGAGATACTGACCAACTATGATAGTTTTCAACTTATCGATAAAATCTAGCTTTGATACCATTATTGGTTCCCATGTACTCATGAATAATGGAAATTAAAAATCTATGGAATCTTAGCAAAGTTTAAAACATCAAAAAATTAAAAAACAAAAATTAAAGAAATCACATAATAAGAATTTATCATAAATTCTCTACGCGATTCTAGTTTACAGCTTTTCACCTCAACGGGTTGTCATAAACCATAGTGATCCCATTGGGAACACCTCTAAGGTATCCACACTAGTAGAAAATTCAATAAGAAATCTTTAAGAGATGTATGAGTGAATTTTATTTCTTGGTGCTAGTAAAAAATAAAATTCATGAATAAATAAGGAGAAGTCTCAAAGAAGGTGAATTTGCGGTAATTTTGTAGAGAACTATTCTCTCTGTTGTGGCTCTCTTTGTGAATGACTTCACAAGGGTCTTTATACCATTTTTATTCACCCTTAAGTTAGATTTTTCAGCCCTGAAATCCTTTAAAAGGCTGAACAAAAATGGGCTTTTAATTAATTAATTAAAAGGCCTAATTTTAACCCGGTCACTTAAAACATTTAATTAACACTTGATTAATATTTTAAGCTTTTCTCTTGGGCTTAAAGCTAAATAAGCCTTCTCATTTTATTTCTTATTATTTAATGACATCCCATATCATTAAATACTTTGTAGTTTTTCCTCATTAATTTGCTCTTATTGGTGTGTGACCCTATAGGTTTTGCAAAACACGTTAATAATACACAATGGACAAAAGTCTTAATCTAACTGGGATTCTTATGGTCCAAACCAATTGTTCCAATAATTGATTTCCAATCAATTATCCACTTATGTACAAGTCTAGAATGATGTCTAGCCACATATTAAGAGTATCTAAGTGCTAAAAATGTCAAGTGGTTTAACTTAACCCTTCCATAAAATAGTTAATGGGCAATTCATCTTTTCACCAGTCTTTATCTCATTTAGGTTTGAGTATGGACATGTATCAACTCAATGCTTGATTAGGTATGTTAAATCAAGCCCTAAATATATTAGTTCTAATATTTATTCCTTTATTCCAAAAATGCCATTGTGAATCTCATTGACACTTGTATTTTACATTGGCCAAAGATTCTTGGAATAGAGGCATATTAGAATAGTGAGATAAACACACTAGTATAATTTAAAGTGGTGAATGTTTTATTGATCACTCAATTGCCTTCAAGTACTTCAAACTATACCCAATCACCTAACTATGTATACATCATGGCAATGTAAGAGTATTGGAGTCAAAGCATATTTTTCCATACTTAACCCTGGTGATCTTAAGTTAGAAGATACTTACACAACTGATATGATGGGATTGTTTAACTAATATAGATTATTAATCCATGTGAACATTCTCATGTCGGGTCTTCAATGAACTTGTTTCTCGAACAATCATCCACATGTTATCTCCAAGCATTACCATGCGTACAGCTTGTGAGAACGACTATTTACAAAACAATGTCCCATCATGTTAATACTATGACTAGAGATAATTTTGGTATTTCACATTTGCATGCAATAAGAATCTCACATTATCAATACTTCATAATTTCCTTTGCATTTTGAATATACCACAGACTTTATTACATAGTTTAAGATCATATCAACCAAATGAATTAACATAAGCACTATAATAATAAAAAATGTATTTTTATAATAAACTAAAGTTTATTATGTTCACAAAATATCCCTACTACATGCAAGCCCTAGGGCGTACTACTAATATTTCATGCTGTTAGGTTTTTAAGAAAGACACTGAGGGAAGATAATGTTT
>CANXYI010184591.1:0-14002 GCA_948208565.1 Hura crepitans
ACAAGGAGAAAACATAAAATTATAGTTTTCAAAACCAGGACATGAACTTAAAAAATGCACTCACACATAGAGCATGCATCCATGTTGTAAATAACCTCTGATGAATAACATGTTTTACTTCATTTTTATACACAGAGGGCAACCTATATTTTTAAGACAACCTCACAAGTGTTTTACTTGTTGCAAACAACGAAGGTGGCAACTCATCAATGATAAATCATTTCGAATTATCTTTGCAATGTCTCATAGCACTACCTGAGTTCAAGTGCAATGTCTCATAGCACTGCTTAAACCAAGTAATCTTTAGCTACAATGTCTCATAGCACTGCCCTAGTTTAGGTGCAATGTCTTTGAGCACTACTTGAACCAAATTATTTTTGAGTGCAACATCTCGTAGCACTGCTCGAGATCATATGCAATGTCTCAGAGCACTTTATATTATCTTCGAGTGCAACATCTCAAAGCACTACTCGTGTTTAGGTGCAATGTCTCATAGCACTACTTGAACCAAATTATCTTTGAGTGCAATGTCTTACAGCACTGCCTGAGTTTAGGTGCAATGTCTCATAGCAATGCTTGAACCAAATTATCTTCGGGTGCAATATCTAGCAATACTACCTGAGTTCGGGTGAAATGTCTCATAACACTGTCTGAACCAAATTATCTTCACGTGCAACATCTCAGAGCACTACCTGAGTTTAGGTGTAATGTCTCGGAGCATTGCCTAAACTAGATAATCTCTAGGTGTAATGTCTCAAGCACTACCCAAGCCTCATTAAACTTTAGTCACGATGATTCTTACCAATAGATCGCCCTATAAGACATGTGTCTCTTTCCTTTTTGAACTTTGGATCACCTCACACACTCTGTAGTCACCTCTCTAAAGTTAGGGGCAACTATAGACACTAGGTCTTTGGGGCTCCTATATTCAGTTTGCCTAATGATGATGAAAAGGACAAAAATCCTAATAAAAGGGTTTTTTTATGTTCGAATCGAAGATCTCAAAATTTTTCTTAAAAACTAATAAGTAAGAAAAAGGGGGTCAAAATGGTCATTTTCATAGAGAAAATGATTATTCTGGCAAAATGGGCAGTTTTCGTGAGAGAATGGCCGTTCTTGAGCCAAAATAGCTGTGTTCACGGCCAAAACACCCATTTTGACTATTTTGGCTAAAACGAGCTGCTTTAACAAAGGAAATAGCCATTTTTAGGCCATAATGGCTAAAAAGACCATTTTGACCATTTTCGGCAAACGGCCTTTTTGAGCTGAAAATGGGCATTTCCATCTGAAAAGGGCCAATTTCAACCTTAGGAAGTGTTTATAAAAGGGAAATTCATTTTGTCTTAGTGAGGTTGGTCATTTTAATGAGAGAGAAAATTTTTAGAGAGAGAAAATACTCTAAAATAGCAAAAATACACCCTTTCAAACACCATTCTTAGGGATTTTATGAAGATTCAAGCACAGTTTTTTTCGTTCCAGTCGAGATCTTTTTTGAAGGCAAATATACTCGTAATCTTTTAATGACCCTTTATTTTCTACTGTTTATATTTATTCTACGTTCTGTGGGTTTTCTACTGATTTCTTTTATTATCGCCTATTTTTTGGTTAGATTGTATTTTAGGTGTCTGAGAATGTATTTTTATTTTTATTATTTATTTGGTTAGGATGTATTTTAGGTCATTGCCACGTAATATATTTTTATTGTCGAATTATTTCCCTGTATATTCCGTGAATGCTGTAATAAGAGGAAAATTGGTTTTCATGCATTGGAAAAAATTAATGATATCCTTGCAATGTTTAATTTAATTTAGAATTCTAATGTGATTAGAACTCTAATAAATGGAGTGATGTGATTTAATAATTTAATGAGGTTAAATAATTAAAGTGTATATTTAATCTTATTAAAACTCTATATTACAAGCATATGATAATCGAAATGATTAAGACATATGAACCATACTAGTTTTATAAGGGTTATAATACTAGTAATCAACCTTACTTCATTTTTCAATGATTTAATACATGTGATGTATTAGAAATGAATACTAAGGTTATATAACTGGCATGATCACTAGTTATGGACTATGACCAATATGATTTATCATGAAGTAAATTGATTTTTATTTGGTAAAACTAGCCCTACGTGTCTTAGCCTTTTTTCTCATTTCTATTATTTTTCTCTTTTTATCTAAATCCCCTCAAATTTAACTTGAGGTATTCTAAATAATTTTATAATGTAACTAGATTACACAAGGTTAGTATAAGATGAAGAAATGGAAGGGGCAAGTAGAGAAGAAGGATTACCAAAATGGATCAAATGCATAAGTACTTAGAAATGTTTAATTATTCTTTATTGGTTTTGTAATTCATGCATACTAGCTATGGTTTAGCCTAAAATTGGTTTCCTTAGCTCATGAAATCAATGTAGTAAACTTTCATAACTAGATTATATATTTAATGCGTTTAAATATGCATATATGATTTAATAAAATCAAATATGCTTGACCATGCTAAAGCATGTAAATTCCCTTTGCATGAGCATACCTAAGTATGTAACTAATGATGAGACTTAAATGGAAGAAAACCCTCAATTAATACTAAGGCATGTAAGTTGTCTGTTAATATAGTTATAACTAGAGTTCTTCTTTGCATTAAGTTATAGAGCAAACTCAAGATCATGTTGTGTTGAAAATGTTACAAACAATATAGATAGGTTCATCTTAGATAGTCCATTGGTTTGTTAAGCAAAATTAAGGCTAATAAGTTTAGAGGTAAATTGGGGAAATATGTATAACATATACATGAACCAAGAGTTGGTAACATAATGATCAGTAGCTACTTGAAAATGCAATTCGCATGAGATGCTTACCAATTTTTGTTACGAATTGGGAATGTTGGGAAAATGTAAGGTTCAACCCTAATAAGAAAATTGGTACTATCTCACTAGGAGAACCATCGAATTTTCTGAAATTAATGGTGAGGGCTATTAGTTCATAGTGAAATAGTGAGAGAACATATTCATTTTATTAAAGACCTTATCTAATGCATTCATATGCATGATCATACACTAACATGTTCTTAATCATTACATGTTAGTATATTTACATCATGAGTTCATTTAACCTAAATATAAGGATAAATCTTGATACCAATAAATTAACTAAAATGGCTTCAAACTCTAAAAATATTTCTCAAAAGTTAAAAGACAGTTTTGTGCTAGACATATATATTCGATATCCTTTGATTGATGTTCTTGTTAAGAGTAAAAAGCTTTTTCAAAAGTACATAGGCATATTAATGGCAATATGATTACCACTATGTCTTCTAACTTTAGAAAGAGCATGAGCAAGTAAATGCTCATTATTTATCATCTTATGGAATAGATAGATTTGAGATATCTATGATGTTATTCCATTTAAGGATAGTGGAGGATACTTTAGCCATATAAGTTAAAAGTGTTGGGCTTTGATGTGTTTTGTGATTTATTTAAAACTAAGAATTAATTTTGTAATCACAAACATAATAAACTTGATTAAGACTTTTCTATTAGGAGCATAAATTAGAGTCTAATTAGTTGAAAGCCCATAGAAGTGCAAAGAGAGTAACCCTAAAAAGGGGATATTTCAAAGCATGTCAAAAGATCTCAAATAAAGAGGGAGCATGCTAACGCTTTAACTTTAGGTATTAATGTTATTAAGATTAATGCTAATACTACTATTGATGATTGCACATGGGTATTGTATGGTTAATAAGGTTCTCATTTGGTTTTTAATTTGTATAGACTAAAGAGTAGTAGGACGTTTAATAAAGGTAATATGAACCTATGCATAGCAAATAAAGCAAGAGTTGCTACATTAGCTATAGGAATATATTTCTTAGATTTGCCTTTAGGAATAGTATTAGAATTTAGTAATTGTTATTACGTTCCCTATTTGATCAAGAATATTATTTCTTTATCTTTTCTTATTGAATAAGAATTTGATAGTTCTATTAATAAGAACAAAGTTGTTCAGTTTATAAGAATAATATTTTATGTTTTTCTACTTCTAATATTAATGGGATTTTTATTCTTCATAATCAAAAGGAGATCTACAACATTAATGCCAAGAAACTTATGATGGATAGCTTGAAACCATCCTTCTTATGGCATTATTAACTTAGCCATATAAATAAGAAATGCTTAACTAAGTCACACAAGTTGGGTGACTTAGGCTCATTTGATTATGAATCAATTGAAAGATGAAATCTTGTTTATTGGGCAAGATGACAAAGACACCTTTTCTCGAAAAGGTGAAAGTGCTCATGGTGTTTTAGGCCCAATATATTCAAATTTATGTGGCCAAATGACTACACATGCAAGAGATGGGTTTCTCTAGTTTAATACATTTATTAATGGTTATTCATGGTATGGGGATGTGTACTTGATAGAGTATAATTTTGAAGCCTTTGAAAAGTTTAAAGAATTTAGAAATGTAGTTGAGAAATAACTTGATAGTAGTATTAAAATACTTCAATCAAATTGAGGTAGAGAATGCATAGGTCAATAATTTCAAAGTTATCTAAGAGATAATGGTATATTATCATAATAGACTCTTCTATATACACCTTAACATAATGGTGAGCTTTAAAGGAGGAATCAAATATTATTAGACATGGTTCGATCTATGATGAAGTTTATAACTCTACCTAAGTTGTCTTGGGGTTATGCAATAGAAACTACTATTTACATTCAAAATAAAGTTCTATCAAAGTCAATTAATATTACACCATATGAGTTATAGTGTAACAACAAACCAATTATTTCACATTTAAAAGTATGGGGTTGTCCTACTTATGTGAAAAGAATTGTATCATATAAGCTTGATGCTAAATTTGATAAATGCTTATTTGTTAGATATCCAAAGGAGTCTCTTGGATACTATTTCTACAACACTTTAGAACCAAAGTTATTTGTTTCAAAGCATGTTATCTTCTTAAAAAAAGAGTTTCTCTTAAAAGAAAATAATGTGAGTAGAATCAAACTTAATGATGTTAGTGATCAACAAATAGAGGCAGATCAACAACTAATCCTAAGCCTATTACACGTGATTATGATATAATAGCAAAGCTTGTTGTAATTCAAGCTCTTAAACATTCAACTAGAGTTTGTACTAAGCCTGAGAGATATGGATTTCATAGAGATGAGCATAGTAATGTAACTATAAAAGAAAAAGATGAGCTTACATGCTATGAGGAGGTTCTAAAGAGTTTAAAATATGAATTATAGCTTGAGGCCATGTAATCAAAAAAAGATTCCTTATATAACAACCAAGTATAGATTTTGGTTGATGCACCTAAAGGGATAAAAACCATTGGATGCATATGGATTTTTAAGAAGTTAATCGATATAGATGGTAAGGTAGTTACCCAAAAAGTGAGGTTAATAGTAAAAGGTTATCATCAAAGGTAAGGCATTGACATTGATGAAACCTTTTCTCTAGTAGCAATGCTTAAATCCATTAGAATTTTGCTTACTATTGCTACTTATTATGACTGTGAGATTTGGCATATGGATACAAAAATAGCTTTCCTTAATGGAAATTTGTTAGAGGAGGGGTATATGACATGGCTTAAGGAATTCATATCCATTGATAGAAGTAAGGTATGTAAGCATCAAAAATCCATTTATGTTGAATCAAGCATCTAGGAGCTCGAACATTTGATTTGATAAGGTAATCAAGGACTTTGGTTTCTCACAAAATTTAGATGAGCCATGTGTTTATAAGAAGGTTAGTAGGAGTGTACTCATTTCCTTAGTGCTATATGTCGATGACATACTGCTTATGTGAAATGATGTCTCAACTTTTCAATTAGTCAAAATTTGGCTATCAAAGAATTTCTCTATTAAAGACCTTTATGAAACAACCTATACACTACAGATAAAGATATATAGAGATAGATCCAAAAGGATGATAGGTCTTTTATAGTCTACATACATAGATAAAATGCAAAAGAGGTTTTGCATAGATCTCCCAAAAAAAGGGTCTATTCCTAAGCTTTATAGGAAAATCCTTTCTAAGTCTATGTGTCTATAGATGTAAGTGGAGAGGGAATGCATTAATAAGATTCCATATGCATCAACTATAGGATCTATCATATATGCTATGTTATGTACTCAACTAAATGTACCATTTTCTCTAAATGTCATGAGTAGATTCCAATTTGATTAGAGATAAGAACATTGGGTGTTTATGAAAAATATCCTTAAATACTTGAAATGGACTAAAGATATATTATTAGTTTGTAGAGAAAGGGATTTGTGAGTTAGCGAGTATATTGTGCCTATTTTCAGTCTAATAAATATGATTGCAAATTCCAATCAAGTTATATATTCATACTTATAGGAGGTGCAGATAGTTGGAAGAGTTCCAAACAAGATACAACTACAGACTTAACTACCAAAGTAAAGTACATTATAGCTTCCAATATAGGTAAAGAAGTAGTATGGATCAAAAAGTTCATTATTAAACTAGAATTGATCCTTTCTATTATTGACCTAGTACCTCTATATTATGACAACAATTAGAGCCATTACATAATCAAAGGAACCATATTCTCGTCAGTAATCCTAATATATTCTCAAGTGCTACCATCTAATCCTAAAGATAATTGGTAGGTAAGATGTAAAGATTGAGAGAGTGCCCATAGATTAGAACATTATTAATCCTTTCACTAAGGCATTAACTTAAAACAAGTTCAATCTATATGTAAATAATATAGGTATTAAATACATTGGTGATTGTCTTTAGTGCAAATGGGAGATTGTTAGTTGTATGCCTCAGAGCATGTGTCTAGTAGGGATATTTTGTGTACATTGATTTATAATAAAAGCCATTCTTTATTGCATAAGTGCTTATGATTAATTCATTTATTTGATATAGATCTTAAACTTTGTAATAAAATCTTTTGTATTATTTCACAATGTAAAGGAAATATTGAAAAGTTTAAGATGTGAGATTCCTATTGCAAGCAAATGTGAAATACCAAAACTATCCCTGGTCATAGCATTAACAAGATGGAAATTGTTGATACGAATAGAGTATCACATATTATACTCTTTGACTTGGTCAAATAGTAGTTCTAACATGCTATAAGCACGACGATGCTTAGAGTTAGCATGTGGATGCTTATTTAAGAAATAAATTCATTAAAAACCCAAACTTGATTTCTTTAAATGGATACATAATCTATTTTAGTGAAGTCATCTCATCATATTAGTAGGTGCAAGTATCTTCTAACTTGAGATCATTAAATTTATCTTAAGTTTCAAAAGGCATACTTTGACACCTATTCTTTTAATTCACCATAATATATGTATAGCTAAAAGTTTGGGTATAGTCTAAGATACTTGAAAGTAGTTGAGTGATTGATAGAGGATTTACCACCCTGGATTATAATGGGGAGCTTATCTCATAAGTCTAATATATCTTTATTCACGGAATCTCTGATAAGAGAAAATGCATGTATGAAAGAGATTCACAAGGGCAATTTAGGAATAAAGATGTAAATATTAGAATTGACATGTTTAGGGCTTAATTAGATAAACTTAATTATGCACTAAATGGACACAAGTCCATACTCAAACCTAAATGAGATAAAACATGGTGAAAAGAATAATTACATGGTAACTATATATGAAAGGGTCAAGTTAAACCACTTGACTATCCAATACTTAGGTAGTCTTGATGCATTGATAGACACCTATGAAGGCTTTTAAATAAGTGAATTATTAATTAGGAATTAATTATAGGCTCAATGAGATTGAACTATAAGGGTCCTTGTCGGACTAAGACTTTAATTGACTATGTACTGCTAATTTGTTTTAGAAACCCATAGGGTAGAATACATAAAGAATTAAAATAATTATCAAATTGTTTGATATTTAAATGATATGATATATTATTGAAATGAAAAGAAATAAAGAAGAAAAAAAGGAAATTTGGCTTAGAGTCCAGTTGACCCTACTTGACCTTTTTAATTGTTAAAGAGGGCTTGAGCCTTAGAGTCATATTTAAGGGTTCCTTTTAATCTAATTTTCAATAGACATTTTAAAGGTTAAAAGGAAAATGAATTAGACTTATGGATGATTTAAACTAAGTACTAAAAGAGTCTCAAAGGGAAGCCTAGATTGGGCCTTACTATTATTTGCATATAGACCCTAACAATAGGCCTTACATAATAGGAAAACAAAGCCCAATTTATGAGCCTCCTTGAACGAGATTTTGGTCAAATTTTAAGGGTTAAAATTGGACCTAAATAGGATTATTTTATTATAAATAGCCTTATTCAATTAGCCACTATAGGTGATTACCAAACAAATAGAAAATTCACCCATATTCCCTAAAAATTTTTAGATTCTCTTATTCTTCTTCTTCTCCCTTTTGAATATCTTTCTACCACCTAGATATTTAGTTGTTTAGTAGTTTAATTCTTCTATGGATACCTTAGAGGTGTTTTTGGTGAGGATTACTATAGTTTGTAACAACCTAATGAGGTGAGCTAAGGAAAAGGAATTACCAAACAACAAATAACCATAAAAATTCTATGGAACTTTATTTTTTTGTTGTCTATCATTTTGATATATTTAGATACTTAATATCATTGATTGGTTTTGCACAAAAATTTTAATTTTCCAATGTGCTTGACTCATGTAAAACAAAAACTAACACTAATTCAACTTGCAAACAATGCTCCTTCCTTATCAAACATGTTCTAGATTCTAATAGTAGATCTAATTAATCCTTTTCTAGTAGATTTTGATTACAAGGGGATTCTTCTAAATTTATCCTAAAAAAACTACAATCTCTAAAAATCTAAATCTAAATCCAAATAGCAATATATCACCCTTTAAGTATAAATATATGAAAGAAATTTTGAGTGAAATTTCTTATTAAATTTTAGCAACAACAAATTTTCCATCTGCAGTGTTTTTCACTTTTATATTCTTTAGTTGCAAAATCTCAAACTTTTAATTCATGAATCCCTTCATTAAAATGAATTTTCCTTATCGTTGTCTATAAGTTAAGAATTTAAAGGAAAAATTTGAATTCCCACTTCTTATTGATACTTCGAGACAAATGAGAGAAATTTACTTTCTTATTTTTAAGTCTTAGGCTAAAAATCATATTCAATTATTTGCTTTACTCACCTTAAAGTAAGACAGATAAATATCTCTCATCTCTCCACATCAAAGGTTTTAGTAAAGAGAAGAATGGCTGACTCTCTCTCTCTCTCTCTCTCTCTTCATTTAATATTGAAATTGTAATGACAAAAAAATTTTGAGTATGTGAAGAGTACTTTTCGGGCTATGAAAAGTATTCTAAGGGCCCACCCTAGACATAAAGTGTAAATTAAATTTTTGGAAAGCACAATTCAACAATAGGGTACCATTAAAAATAGAAATTTGGATAAGGTCATTTTAGGGTCAAAAAATCAAAAAGAAAAAATGTATTATAGTATACTAAAAGACAAAATATGAATAGTATTTACCATATGATCAAAAGAGATTAATTAAACAAGTTAATTTTTATTTAACCATGCTAATTAAGGTTTGACTTGATTATTTAGAGTTTAAAATGAATGGTAGATTAAAACACTACTAGGCCAGCCTATGACACCCTTTACCCTGATTCGATCATCAGACCCAAATAAGGGATGACACACACAACCATCATTTATCTTATTACTTGTTTAGTTTACTTAATTTTTTTAAGCAACTACATATTGTCTTATCATACAACTTATAAAAATAAGACAAAACAAAAACCTCATCTAGGGTTTACTAATAGGGTCCTCGTGTCAAAAATCTAGGAATATAACGTGCACAATAGGACACTATCCCAAATAGTAACTTGCATAAAATAACACTTTTAATGTATCAAAATATATCTCATCATCATCTTGATCCATCTGACTATCCAAACTTGGCATCATCTCTATCATAATTATAGAGGTGGATCATTATCCATCTCATACACATACCAAACCATACATATATAAAGCTCACCAATCATCATATATTAATACCAATCAATTTCAAATCAATAAAAATATACATATATTTTACAAGTTCACATAAACTTTTGATATATCATAAGCTCGTAATTCATGTATCAATATACATAAGAGTGCTCATACACTATTTCCTTTCTTATTACACATAGCATACAAAAACTATTTAACCAATATTATCTTTAAATAAGCTCATGTCATCTGTAGCCTAGAGGTTCTTTCTTCTGAGCTACCAAAAACTTGTGCATCACAAAGAAATGATGTGTTAAGCTTTACAGCTTAGTGGTGAATCTAGTATAGTATAGAATATTCCCTTTCTTTTCATTTTATATTAAATACTTTCAATTATAAACATTCATAATAATTTAGTACACTATGTTGTAAAATCAATAATATAACATGTGTAAAAAAGCATAAATAAATTAGACATTATCAAATATTAAGGATCCGGACATACATGATTTACAATATAAAGCAAACATGCTAAGGAACCATCATCTCAATTTGTATGATTAAATCATAATAGCTCATACATAAGCATAATAAATCCATATATTTGATGATTTCAAACATTATTATTTTTCCTTGATTTAAACATTATCATGCCTTAGCTTTTATTTTAGCTTACATGCATATCATGCACAAGACATGGTCTCATATTATTTATCTCATACATGGTTATACATATCTCATCATAATCATACTTAGGGTTAACAACATTTATTCATAAATTATCATCCATTAGATCTTAAAACATCAATATTATACTCATTATGTGATATGCAATTTTATTTAGAACATGCATATATGGTGTAACATGGCATAAATCATAAACATAATGCATCACAAGATCATATCTTAATATTAAAATTTATTCATTATGAAAACCATGTATATTCTTCTTTGAAATCCATTTATTAGGTTTATATCCAAGGAAACACATAATCTATGGACAATAGAGTATCATAGTCTGTAGTGGCCCCATTATAGACCTTACCAGCAGTTGTACCAACATTAGTGTTTTGTGGCCCTCCTAAACCTTAATGGCTACTACATAAGTATAGATCTAGAGATCAAATACATCAAACTCAAAGGTTAAAAAATAGATCTAAGAATTATATGCATCAGGCCCAAAGGTTATTAAATAGATAAGAGGATCAAAGGTACAGGCTTGAAGGTCAGACATTTAGTGGACTAGTAGACTAAACACATCAAGGATAGAAGTACCTTAGTAGTTACAATCACTCCTAGTTAACCAGTAAACCTATCTAACTAAACTATTTACTTGTGTGGGTTGCTAACTAAATTTACTTTCAGTTTCACCATCTTAAAGTAAATTAAGTGAATTTTATCTTTATTTTAGTTAGGCATGATCTTAGGGAAAATAAATGTTCTTCACCATTTATTAATGCCATTATATTACCATTTATGTAATATGAGTACATTGATTAACGCATCAACATATCCATCTTTTATACACAGTGGACATTATTATGAGTATTTTACTCTTTTAATCAATTTAGGTCATTTTTGCCTTATATCTATATTATTACATCATAAGCATTTGATGAATGCCTAAAGCACCCACCAATTTCATATTAGACCATTCAGCCATATCATAAGCTCATTGTGCATTATGGTATTTCCCAACTACCATATGCCATCCTTATCATCATTTTATTAATCATAAATCAATTCTAATATTATATCATTCGACTATATCATAATTCATGTTTTAAAGACACCTATGTCAACTTTCATCATAATAGAAGCATACTTATGCACATATGCATATTGATTGTTATACACATATGTTAACAATAAACACATTATGCTTACTTAGGGAAATTGCCACATTACTGTATCTGCATTTCATACCACATATCTATACCATTACATAATATACATCATTATTATTATAGATTAATTTAACAAATGTTGTAACACATTATGTAATGCCTGTAAGTCAAGGCTCTATAAATAGTACCTCTAAGGCTTGGGAAGTGTGCCTAGCATGTCAGGTCACCTTCACAATGCCTGAAGTAGAGCATACTTGACATGAAACTTTAATGGTCTAAAAAATAATGAAAATGGCTTAGTTTAAAGATTTAATAGAACTAATAAATTATTTTAAGCTATAATCTAGTAGGCCATAGGCTCAAATGGATTTGGGTTGGGAATAACCTAGGATGTGCTCGTACAGACCTAAAACTATCATATGCTAAAGGTTAAAAATTCCCTTGAGTCCATTAGTGAAGGAATTTTTGAATTTTGAGGTTGTTTGCAACTTTTTCGTAATTTTAGGTTTTGCACATAATCTAAGGTAGTTAGTTAACTATCTTGTCAAGGGAATTTGGATATGAAATTTTATGAGCCTCTAAATGGGACTAATTAAGGATTTTGAAAATAAACATAATGATTTTTAAAAGTCTGAATAATTTTTAAAAATTCCCCAAAGTGTCTACCAAAATTAAGTAATTTTGAAATGCTTGGGTGGCTTGTGTCCCCACTCGAGCCACCTCAGCCATTATAAATACCCCATGGTGACACTTAAATGTCGACTTGGCATTGCTACCCCACTACCCACCCATTTTCTCCTTTTTTTTTCTTTTTTTCCCGACACTAATACCATATCCCTTCTATAATTTTAATGGCTTCTCAAGTGTAAAACAACTGCTAATAGCCACTAAAAATTCCTTTAAGAAGTTTTGAATTGATTTTTAAAGGGTTTAGAGGCCATAAAAGTCCATAGAACTCAAGATAATTCAAGAGGTGCATAAGTGTACATAAAAGGTGTTTGGAAACCAATTTTGTGTGTGTAAGTGTTTCCTCCCTTTATAATTTTTTTCTTACAGGATTTTATCATTCTAAGAATGCGAATAATCTTGGATTTTGATTTAGAGACTTAGGGAATTTTTTATGAATTTTTTAAAGGGAGCAGGTGAGAATGGTGAATGAAAGAAAGTGAGGTTTAATAAGGCCACTCACAAGCTTGAAGTGTAGGATAAGCCTTCCTTGTTAGTGAGATATGTGAATTTAATGTATTAGAAGCATGTAAAATAGAATTCATGAATAATTGGTGTAGAAATCTTATGTGGAAGTCATGGTTAGTGGTTAGTATAGGTAAAATAAAGTATTATGCCTAAATTAATGTTAATTTCATACTTTATGGATAAATTGTGTGATGAATTGGTAAAGTAAATAAAGAAATGGTCAAGACCTTTTTTTGGTAGAGAGCTTATATGTGTGTGCGTAGTGTATGGCATGAATTAGGTGAGGAAGTAGTAGTTTTTAATGGGGTTGATATAAAAATAAGTGAATTATACTTATGTATGGTAGAAAAATGGGAGTGTTGGTATCAAGTCTTAGTTGGCCGAGAGGTTGATTTGAGGTTTAGGCTAGGTATGTGGCAAGTTAGCATGGCATATTCTATGGAAATTAGTTTATTAGTGATAGCATTATAAGTGTATGTGGCAAATTTAATGAATAAGGCTTGTCTGTGTGTGTGCATTTAGTATGGTCGAGGCATGTACAAGACATGCCATGGCTTGGTTTGCATGATAATTGTATTGTGTGTGTATAAGCATGCCTGAATGATGTTATAATATATGTATGTGTGATTGAATGTAGAGAAAACCATGTATATGGCCATTGGTAAGCATCGACCGAGAGGTATACAAAGTAAGTTTGGCATGAAAAGTAAGGTATGGCATGGCATGTGTGTGTAAGATTGGCATGGCACTATTCACTATGTTAGGATTTATTTTGTGTTACAATGTAAATCAAGAAAAGTCTCAGAGAAAGTAGTGTTGATATAAGAAGATGTGTTTTCGGTATTCATCTTTTTGTATCTATACATAGGATGTATAATAATGTTAAGCACTCATGTGTGTGTTTATATATATATATATATATATATATATATATATATCTATATAAATATATATATATA
>CANXYI010184639.1:0-15658 GCA_948208565.1 Hura crepitans
TATATGCATTTTTTTATATATATATATATATATATATATATATATATATATATATATATATATGAATTGTATTGTCTATTGTTTCTATTAAATAATGGGTTTGAGAGTCTGTGATGCCTCTGATAGTTGTGATGCATGTACTATGATTTTATATTTGTGTATGCTAGGTTGAGAGGACTAAATGGGTCTATATAGATGTGAAGTGATGACTGTTATGTATAGAAGTGTGATTTTCTTTACATGAAAAATTTTAGTTTTTTAACCCTGATAGGTATTATGCTATCTGATTTTTTGAAAAATATATTTCAAATGAAATAGAAGTTTTTGACAATTTATTATAACTAATAAAATGACACTATAAAGAAAGATCTATAAATAATAGTCTGATATGTTAATTAAAATAAAAACACTAAGTGTTAAATGAATGAAATCTAAGGGCAAATTTAAGATGGGTGACCGTATAGGGAGAAGCATTCTTATTAGGTATCTTCTAGAATTAGGTAAAGGTGTCACGTTAAGTGGTATCAAAGCTTAGGTTTGGGCATTCCTAGGAATAATATACATGAGTACACTTGTTTAGAGTTTTTACCCCACTTAAGCTACATTATATGAAGCTTATTGTGTGTTCTTTTGTAGTTATACGATGAGTGAATTGACTTTACCTAAATAAGGGGAGGAGGTACCAAGTTATGCTCTAATGACTATACAAGAAGTAAAAGCTAGTGATGATGCATTAGTGCTTAGTGATGTAGCATATTAGCCATAGGCACAAGTAGAGCAG
Organism: Hura crepitans; assembly: GCA_948208565.1. Lineage (NCBI taxonomy): Eukaryota > Viridiplantae > Streptophyta > Magnoliopsida > Malpighiales > Euphorbiaceae > Hura > Hura crepitans. Next base: position 782 of record CANXYI010184639.1, read on the forward strand.
TAAGCATAAGCTCAAGCTCTATCAGTTTTGTTACAACAAATAGTGAATCTACTAAGGCATACCACTATAGCTGCTGCACCACCACCTCCTCCACTATTAGGTCTAGCACCACCACTAGTGCGCCTATAGAAAAATTATTTAGAAAGATTGAAAAAGATAGGGGCATTTAATTTTAAGGGCACCATTGATGATGATGCTACAAAAGCTGAGCACTGGTTAGAGAGGACAACTACAATTTTAGAGCAATTATAGTGTACTCCAGCAGAAAATTTGAAGTGTTGTACATCATTGCTTTAAGCAGAAACCTTCCACTAGTGGGAGACCAAAAAAAAAAAGAGAAAGGCAATTACTGATCTTACCTAGGAATATTTTCTTAAAAAGTTTCAGAAAAAATATATCTCGAAGACATACTTGGATAGAAAAAGGCAAAAGTTTATAGATTTGAAATAAGGGAGAAAATCTATGTTCGACTACGAGTAAGACTTTGCTCAGTTGAGCAGGTATGCAAAGGAGTATTTACCCACTGAGGAGGCCCGATGTAAGAAGTTTGGAAAGTGTCTTAATGCTGAACTGAGATTATAGATATCAAATCCCAAAATTAGAGAATTTTCTATACTAGTCTCTGTAGCATATGTGATAGAGGAAATGCTAAAAGGAAAAAGGGAATTATTTCAGAGAAAGAGATCATTTTCAGTTGGGCAAGCAACTACAACACCTAATGGAGGGAAGAAGCAGAAAGATTCCTAAACCACACAGTAGTCACAAAGACAAGGCTAGAATCAAAGGTAGGGTTAGGTTCCATAGTTTAGGCCATAACCTTGTGAGCAAGCCTCTAGTGATCTATGGCTTACTCCTAGGAATCCACCTCCAGAGTGTGTGATTTGTAAAAAGAAGAATTGAGGAGAATGCTGGTTCTCAAAGAAAAGTGAATGTTTTATATGTGGTTCGAGGGAAAATTACTAAAAAGATGTCCAAAAAAGCCAGCTGGTACACAAGCTTTATTACTAGCAACTAGCAGAGTGTAGAGAGATGATAAGAATGATAACATAGGCTCGAGTCAGAGGACCAGATCTAAGACATGAGCTCCAGCTCTTCAGTATGCAATCTAAGCTCACGAGGAAGTTGAGGCATCGAATGTGATTGTCAGTACATTTTATTGACTTAACTCTTTAATATTGGCATTGGTAGATCCAAAATTTACACATTCATATATATATATGTGCTGCATAAGCATTAGATAGGGGATTAGAGCCTAAACCTATTGATATAGATATCTTAGTCAACAATCCAATCAAACAAAGTGTGATAATTAATCAAGTGTATAGGTGCTATCCTCTAATGATCTGAGATATAGTGTTTTGAGCTGACCTTATTAAACTTTTTTTCCATAAGTTAGATGTTATTCTAGTTATAGACTAGTTATCTAAACATTGAGCAGTGGTTAATTATGAACAGAAAAAGCTTACCCTTCGGACAACTGAGGGAAGTGATGTGATAGTCTATGGTGAGAGAGATTCCTTACCTAGTTTGATTTTAGCCGTAAAAGTGAGACGACTCATCTAAAAGGGATGTAAAGCTTATCTTGCATATGTCATTAACACTAATAATCCTACTTCAAGTCTTGATTAGATATCTATGGTATTAGATTTTTCTGATGTCTTTCCTAATGAACTTTTAAGATTGCCACCAACCCATAAAGTGGAGTTTGAGATTGAGGTATACCTCGATACTACTCCAGTGTCTATTACACTGTATCGGATGGCACCTATAGAATTGAAAGAGTTAAAAGTGCAATTGCAAGAACTTTTAGAAAAAGGTTTTGTTAGACCAAGTGTTTCTCTATGGGAGCACCCATGTTATTTGTGAAGAAGAAAGATGGATCACTTCGGTTATGTATCGACTATAGGCAATTGAATAAGGTGATGATTAAGAACAAGTATCCATTTCCTAGAATCGATGATTTGTTTCAATAGCTCAGAGCAGCTAGTATGTTTTCAAAGATTGATTTGAGTTAGGTTATCACTAGCTAAGGATTAAGGAATCTAATATTCTGAAAATTGCTTTCAGAACTAGATACAGGCATTACAAGTTTCTAGCGATGCCAATTGGGCTCATTAATACCTCGATAGCTTTTATAGATCTCATGAACAAAATTTTTAAGCCATTCTTGGACCAATTTGTTGTGGTCTTCATTAATGACATTCTAGTGTATACCAAGAGTTAAGAAGAACATGAATAGCACTTGAGAATCATGTTGCAAACATTGAGAGAGAAGTAGTTGTATGGAAAGCTAAGTAAGTGTGACTTCTGGTTGATAGAGGTAGCCTTTTTAGGTTATATTGCATTGATAGATGGAATTAGAGTTGATTCAAGTAAAGTAAAAGTTGTGATAGAGTGGAAGCCTCCTAGGAATATGATAGAGATCTATAGTTTCCTAGGATTAGCAGGATATTACAGAGATTTGTGAAAGGATTTTCCATGATTGTCACACCACTCATAAGGCTATTGAGAAAGAATGTGAAATTTGTCTGGGATGATAAGTGTTAGGCAAACTTTGACAGACTTAAAGTGATATTGACTAAAACACCTATTCATACACAGCTTGAGCAAGGTAAGAACTTTGTTATATATAGTGATGCTTGGCAAAATGGGCTAGGGTGTGTACTGATGCAAGATGGTAAAGTGATAGCTTATGCCTCGAGATAATTGAAACCACATGAACAAAACTACTAGACACATGATCTAGAATTTGTTGCAATAGTGTTTGCTTTAAAGGTATGGAGACATTATTTATATGGTTAGAGGTGTTATATTTACACTAACCACAAGAGTTTGAAGTACCTTTCTATGTAGAAATAATTGAACCTGAGACAATGACATTAGATAGAGTTGATAAAAGACTATAACTGCTTGATTGACTAATATCCAAGAAAAGCAAATGTAGTTATAGACATGTTGAGTCAAAAGTTTATTGCTGCTATGAAATCTATAAGTGCTCGAGTAGAATATACTCTAGATAATACAACTAAAACCTGATTTTAAATAGTAAGTAAAAGAAGCACAGAAATGAGATGAGCAGCTTATGCAGCTAATGAGTAAAGTTAAAGAGGGGAAAACCATTAGCTTTTAGATCAAAAAAGATGAAAGTATGTATTATTAGGACAGATTGTGTGCACTTGATGTTGATGAATTAAGAAAGCAAATATTGCATGAGGCGTATAAAGCTCTATATGCTATGCATCCAGGGAGTACAAAAATGTATCTTGAGTTGAAATCTTATTACTGGTAGTTAAGAATGAAGAGAGATATGGTAGATTATGTAGCAAAATGTTTAACATGTTAGCAAGTCAAGGCTAAGCATCAAGTTCCATCTAGATTGTTATATCTTATAGCAATACCAAAGTGGAAATGGGAGAAGATCACCATGGACTTTGCCATAGGACTGCTAATGACTAGAAGTAAATGTGATGTTGTATGGGTGATAGTGGATAGGCTAACCAAGATAGCTCACTTCATTCCAGTAAGAATGGATTATTCACTAGATAAGTTGACACAACTGTATGTAGATGAGATTGTGAGATTACATGGAGTGTTAGTAACCATAATTTTAGATAGAGATCCTTATTTTACTTTCAGATTTTGGAGAAAGTTACAAGATGCTTTAGGAACTCGATTAGCCTTCAGTATAACTTTTCATCCATAGATTGATGGATAATCAGAGCAAGTGATACAAGTATTAGAGGACATGTTACACAATTATGTGATTAAGTTTAAAGGAAGTTAGGATCAATACCTATCACTAGCGGTGTTTGCTTATAACAACAGCTATTTAGCTAGCTTGGGTATGGCACTGTATGAGGCATTGTATGGTAGACAGTGCAAAACTCCACTTTGTTGGAGTGAAGCTAGTGAGAGTAAACTTATGGGACTAGATTTGGTTAGGGATGTAGAAGAGAAAGTGAAAGTTATAAGAGATAGATTGAAAGCTACCACTAATCAACAGAAGTCATATGTTGACATAAAAAGAAGATATATTGAGTATGAGATTAGTGATATAGCATTCTTAAAAGCACCTCTATGGAAGAAGATCCTTAGATTTGGTAAGAAAAGAAAATTGAGGTCGAGGTTCGTCGATCCATAAAAGATTATAAAGCGTGTGGGTTTAGTGGCCTATCGACTAGCATTGGCATTAGAATTACAGCAAATACATGATGTATTTCATGTATCGATGTTGAGATGATATCGATATGATCCTTCACATGTCATATCTATAGAAGAAGTACAAGTACAGTTAAATTTGACATATGAAGAAAAACCAGTACAAGTGTTAGCCAGAGAAATTAGAGAATTGAGAAACAAAACCATACCACTAGTAAAAGTGTTGTGGAAGCACCACAACATGGAAGAGACAACATAGGAGAGCGAGGAACAAATGAAAGTATAGTATCCATAACTATTTCCTTAGGTAAATTTGAGGATGAAATTTCTTAAGAGGGGAAGAAATGTAATGCTCGTGAAACTTAGTTTTATGAATAGTACTTCTAAGCCATGAATAGTGTTCTTGAGATGTCAGGGCACTATAAGATGGCTAGAAAGGGCAAGTACAACTCATAAAATTTCGACAGCCCATAAAATGATGAAAATGAAATAATTAAAAGATTTTGCAGAACTAATAAATCATAACAGCCTATAAATGAGTGAATAGTGACATTAGTTGGGTTTTTTACAAATAATGGTCTGAGACATGCTAGATGGATCGGGAAATAGCTTACTCTGAAGGTCAAAAATTTTAATGAGTCTATTGGAGAAAGAATTTTTATAATGCCCGTGTTTCGAGGCTCCATGAACAGTGTCACAAGGTCTGAGAAGTGCACTCATGGTGTCGGGTCACTTACATGTGGATCGAGGTAGTGACACGGGTCATGAAACTTTAAAGGGCCTTAATTTGATGAAAAGAGCAAAATTTAAAAATTTAGAAGAACTAGTAATTCATTTCAAACTGAAAAGCTACCCATTAGTGCAATAAAAATTTTTCAAGCCAGGACAGACTCGGGGTGTGCCCGGATGAACCCCAAAATATTAGACCCTGAAGCTTAAAAATTTCACTAAGTCCATTGGTGAAGGAATTTTTGGAATCGAAGGTCATTTGCAAATTCTCGTAATTTTAAGGTTGGCATGTAAATCGAGGTAGTCTGAAAACTACCCTACTGATGGAATTTGGCCATAAAAATCTACAAGCAGGTATAAGGGATTAAATTAGGAATTTTAAAATAAATGAGGTAATTTTCTAAGGTTTGAGTGAATTTCTATGAATTTTTAAAGTTTGCCAAAAAATTAGGATGGTTCAGGATTATTGGAACAACCTTTGACATGTCAAGGTGGGCCCTACTTCATACCAAGAGACATGCATGTTGCCAAGTGGCAAATAGAGGGTGACAAGTGGATTTCCACTTGGCCATGAACAAAATGCTTTCCTCCCCCATTTCTACTGTTGTCGACACTACAGAGGGAGGAGAAACACCATAACTCTCTTCTCTAACCACCAATTTAGATGATTCTAGTTTCTAAAAATTCTTATATGTGTTAGGCACCACGAGGAACAATAATTAGGCCAAAAGAAGTTGTCATTTAGGAGATAAAATTCAAAAAAGTTGACTAGTTCAAACAGTCTAGAGTCCTAACCTAAAGGTGAGTCTATGGCTATTTCTTTTCCTTTTCTTGGGATTTTTGGTTGATTTTTTTATGATGGACCATGGTTAACATTTGTGATTGATCTCCATTACATCACCCAACTATTGATGGTATTTATTAGTGGCTGGAGAGATCTATTGACTAATCTCCATTATGTCACCCAGTTATTGATGATTATTTGTGGCTGGGGAGGCCTACAGGCTGATCTTTATTATGTCACATAGTTACTTTTATGTGTGTCTAGGAAGGCTATGACTGATCTCCACTATGGCACATATGTCAGTGCAGTAGCGTAGGTCCAGAATGGGGACCACTGCACTAGTTATTTTCCCTCTAGATCCAATGTCTTAAAGTGTCATCTTCCTAGTCAGGCCAGTGAAGTAAATTAAGTAATAAGCAGAATAATCATTAAAGTTGAAGTTTAAGCTTATTTGGATGACTTTTTTTAGAGAAAGTAGTAAAAATACAGCAAAAGGGTATTTTAGTCATTTTTCACATATAAGCAAATAAATTGATTTTTGTAAAGCATGCATGTCAAAGGTAATAAAACTTACTTTATATAATTTATTTGAGTAAAAAATGCTATTTTCAAACCTAATAAATATCTTAGGGGTATTTTAGTAAATTGGCACCCTAGTGTATAATTAAGTTATATAATGAAGTAAAATCATTCTTAAACTACACAGGTATGTTAATGATATAAATGCCATGATTAAAATGCTTTAAGTTCACCATTGAGTATCTCGTATACTTCACATACCTATTTTGGTGTGTAGGTACACAACAACAAGAACCGACCTCTTAAAGCATGACGATAGTGGTTTAGAGGATACAAGTGAAGGATTGTGATAAAATTATTATACAGTTTTGATATCCATATACCTAGGTAGGAATTGCGTAGAAGTATGTATGTAAGTAAATATAACATGCTGATGTAAATAAAGTATCTCTATATGCTCTTTTTGTGAATGTATGACACAGTTGGGAAGTGTGATGTTGATGTGAGCCTGAGGCTCTATTTATGCATGTTTTATCTGCGGCCTAAGGCCTAAGTTTGATGTGTGCTTAAGCTGATGTTAGGCTGAGAATAGGGGACCAGATGGGTGTTGTGAATTGTTTAAACAGGCTTGTAAAATTTGGGATAGGACCTAAATAGCCGTTATGCTGCCAAATTTTTAAGTGGTACTAAAGTGTTATCAGATTTTCACTATAATGATTGAACCATATTGATTCGAACCTAAATGAATTATAGGAACTGATTTGAGTGATTTTGGAGTCAGATATAATGATTAGTGTGGCATTAGTAAAAGTTAAAGGAATGACCTTAGGGGAAATTTTAGGATGGGTGTCCCGGCAGGAAGTACACTGCTTAATGGGTTTCTTCGGGAATCCAGTAAGGGGTGTCATATTTAGTGGTATCAAAGCAAAGGTTCAATGTTCCTTGGTAGAGTACATAGATATCCAATGGTTAAGTTTTTAATTCTACTGAATTGTGATGTTGTTCGAGGCTGAGAAGGGAAAGTCTTCTATAATACAGAGATAGTTGGTCTAGTTGCCCGAAAGAGGGACCATGGAACCAATTGGTTTGGTAACCATAGTTATATAGAGAACAAGCTGTGTATCAGTACCTAAACCTAGTTATGCTACTTAGCAACAAGAGGCATGACTGATTGAATAATAATAGGTAGGAGAAACCCTGTCCTAGTACTATGAAAAGTAGTACATGAAAGGGACTTGCTAGATTTCTAAAGTATATTAAGGAGATTATTTCCAATAACATATATGCAAAATATAAGAGATTTTTAGGACTGAATATAAAATCAAGGATATAGATAGCTAAACCTCAAAAAGAGGGATTTGGTAGTATCAGTACTAGTTACGAGTGGTAGGGAGGATATGGTATCAGCAAGGAGAGACCTCTTTTAGAGATAGAGGTAAAGCATTATATAACAGCCCAGTGTAGTGCCAGATTGGTAAAACAAAGAGAGAGAGTTAGTTACAGGCGGAGTTTTAGTCTAGGTCCTAGTACCAGAGAAGGTATAGGGGGTAGAAGTTGACACAGACCTAGAGATTAGGGCAGGCTCCTACTGGTAAACTTTGATTGCCTTCTCGGGTAAAAAGTAGTCCTTATACAAAAGATAATAAGAGTAGACCTCCCATGTGTCGTTGTTGTTAGAAAAGGCACTGGGAGTAGTGCAGAGGAGGCAAGTGAGAAGAATGTCTCTAATGTGGTGTTAGAGGCCACCATAGAGAAAGTGTTCTCAAGGATAGAAAGAGGGTGCTTAGACATAGATACCTAATGTTACACCCCAGAGTAGGGGTCAGAGATAGACTAAAAGAGAGTAGTCCAATGCTAATCAGGGTATTAAAGTTAAGGCTCGTGCTTCAGCTAGATAGTGTATTGTGAGACTAAAAAAGTGGCTGCAGCACCAGATGGTATGACTAGTATTTTATTTATCTAATGTTTCAATCGTATCTTTGATAAACCCTGATTTAATGCACTTATGTACATGTACTACACCTATATAGAACAAACAAATAGGGCCTAAGAAAGTTAATGTAGACATTAGAGTTAACAACCCTATGAGGCAGTGTGAGATGGTGAAAAAGGTGTATAAAAGATGCCTCTAGTGATTTAGAGGCATGGATTGTTATTGGTTTGACTAATTTGTATTTCAATAAATTGAGGTACTTTTAGAATGGATTGGCTTATTAAGTATTAACCTACAACTGAGGGTAACCATAGGAAGTTGACCCTCTAGACTATATGAAGATTGATAGAGACAGTGAATGGTAAAAGAAACCCTTTGGATAATCTTATCTTTTCTACCAAGACATAATAACTCCTTCCAAAGGAGAGAGGCATGTTTGGCTTAAGATATTGATCTGACTAATTTAATTCTAATCTAGCATATCTATCAGTTAAAGCTCAATTCTCTGATATATTCTTGTTGGGCTACTAGGGTTATCATCTCAGAGAAAACTAAATTCTAAAGTGGAGGTGTATCCTAGTATTGCTCCAATGCCTATTGTTCTTTATAGGATAACATCTATTGAAATAAAAGCACTGAGAATATAGCTGTAAGGGCTACCTAATAAGGATTTTGTCAGACCCAGTATAATTTTTTTATGAGTGTCTAAGTTGTCCATGAGAGAGAAAGACAAGTCACTCGGGTTGTGCATTACCTTAAGGGTACTTGAACAGAATGATTATGTAAAATTAATATCCCCTATTCTGGTGGATGATCTTCTTAATCATTGAGAGGGCTAGTCTTCTTTCTTTCAAGGTTGATATGAGACCTGGATACTATCAACTGAGGATTTAAGGAAGCTGATATTACTAAAATTGCTTTTAGGACCCAATAAAGGCATTTTGAGTTCTTAGAGATGTCAAGGGGCTCACTAATGCCTTAGCAATTTTATGTATTGCAATAGGCAAAGCTTTTAAGTTTATGTAGACCAATGGTAAAGGTGTTCCTAGATGATCTTTTGGTGTACTTTAAGAACCAAAAAGAGCATGAACAACATATAAGGGTTGTGATACATATCTCAAAAGCGAGACGGTCGTGTGCCCAACTCAATAGTTGTGAATTGTGAGGATAAAGTTTTTCTTTAGGCCACTTAGTTTTAATAAAGAGACTCAGAATTAGCCCCAGTAAAGGTAAGGCAATGTTGGAATTCAAACCTTTTGAGAATTTGACTAAAATGAGAAATTTTCTAGGCTTAGTTGATGTTACAAAGGGCTTGTAAGAGGACTTTTATTATTTTTACTCCTTTGACTGGACTAATCAGAAAGAATGTAAGAATTGTGTGGGATAGTCAATGTCAAGATAGTTTTTCTAAGTTGAAATAGAGGTTGATAGAGGATCTTATCTTGATTCAACTTGAATAAGGTAAAGACTTTGTTTTGTGCAGGGATGCTTTATTAAATAACTTGTTAGGTGTTAATGTTGGATGGAAGGGTAGTGGCTTGTGCTTTAAGATAGTTGAAGCCACGAGAGAAGGATTGTCCTACCTCTGATTTTGGGCTAGTTATCATTATGGTTGCTTTGAGACATACAATGGCACTATCAGCATTAAAAGGAATGCTGTATAAGTACAGATTATTAGAGCTTGAAATATTCCTTTACTAAGGAAAAGGGACCTAATATAGAGAAGCTAGATAGAGTTGATTTAGGATTTTAATTGCCTAATTAACTACCTACCAGTGAAAGCCAATGTGATGGAAAATGCTAAGTATAGAAAAAATCTATGGTGACCTTAAGAGATTATGAATGCGAGGTTATAATTCACTGTAGAAGAGGCAATAATGGATGAATTATAAGTGAAGTTAGATTGTAGAAAGCAAATCGAAGAGAATCAAATGAGAGATGAGTAGATGGATTGGATAATTAGCAAAGCTAAAGTGGGAAGACTACAGGGTTTGAGTTGACAGTAAGTGAGTAGTAGAATCCACAGTACATATCGTGCATATTTTGTACAGAGGATCTAGGTTGCAAATGTTTAAGGAAATATATGAGTCTCCTTATTTCATGCATTTTGGGAGGAAAAATTAGAGCTTAGGGATTTTATTTATTGATGGCTTGGTAGGGATAGAAATGTGGTAAAGTATGATATTAAGTATTTGACATGCCAGTAGTAGAAGCTGAGCATCATAATCCTTCTAAATTATTGTATCCTACAGCTATACCAAAGTGATAATAAGAAAAGCTAACTCTGAGTTTTGTGATAGGTTACTATTAACCAAAGGTATATGAAATGTTGCATGGATTGTTGTTGATATATGGTCAAGATAGTTCAAGTTACCCGGTTAGGATGAGTTAGTTTATGAATAGGTTGGCTAGACTATATGGTGATGAGACCATCAGATTTCATGTTGTGCCAGTGACTATCATATGGACAGAGATCTTTATTTTACTTCCAGATTTTTGGAAGAAGCTACCAATAGCTTTAGGAACTAGGATAGCTTATAATATAGTTTATCATCCTCAATTTGATGGACAATCAGAGAGGGTGATATAGATATTTGATAATATATTGTGAGACAGTATTAATAAGCCTATGGGTAATCGAGATATATATGTACATGTATTCTTGGCAAAGATTGCCTATGATAGTAGTAACTAATTTAGTTTGGAAATGGACCCATATAAAGCATCATATGGTAAGCAATGTAAGACTCCTTCGTGTTAGAATAAGGTAGAGAGAGAAAATCCCTAGTGTAGATTTGAATAAAAAGGCTAAAGAAAAGTAAAATGAATAAAAAAAGGTTGAAAGCAGTATGGTTAGACATGAATCATGTACTAACTTGAAGTAGGAAGCTACTAAATATTCAGATAGAGAAAAAGTGTTCTAGAGTTTTTTTTCCAAGGAAATAGGTGTAAAGGTGTGGGGAAAAGGGTAATTGAGTTTCAGGTTCATCAGACCTTATGAAAGTACTGATAGGGTTAGGACCTCTAGCATATAGGCTTGCATTACCACCTTAGCTATAGCAAAACAAAGTATTTTTATGTTTTATGCTTATGGGGTATAGATGGGATCAGTTACATATAACTCTGATAACAGCTATTGAGATACAACTGGATATAAGTTATGGTGAAGGATAGTGTAAAGTATGGCTCGTGAAATAAGATAGCTACAGAGATGAGTCCATACCACTGTTAAAGTACTATAGAGGTATAAAAATATAGTGAAAGTTACTTGAGAGCCAAATGGGCAAATGGGAGCTCAGTACCCTACTTTATTTGCTTTAGGTAATTTCAAGGAAAAAATTTCCTTAAGAGGGGAAAAATGTAACGCTCTTGTTTCGAGGCTCCATGAATAATGTCATAGGGTTTGAGAAGTGCACCCAAGGTGCCAGGTCACTTGCACATGGACCAAGGTAGTGACATAGGTCATGAAACTTTAAAGGGCCTTGATTTGATAAAAAGAGAAAAATTTTAAATTTAGCAGAACCAACAATTCATTTCAAATTAAAAGCAACCCATCAGTGCAATAAAAAATATTCAGGCTAGGACTGACTCGGGATGTGCTCGGATAGACCCCTAAAATATTAAACCTTGAAAGTTAAAAATTTCACTGAGTCCACTAATGAAGGAAATTTTGGAATCAGAGGTTGTTTGCAAATTCTCCTAATTTTTTAAGTTGGCATGCAAATCGAGGCAGTTTGAAAACTACCTTATCATTGGAATTTGGCCATTAAAATTTATGATTTGGTAAAGGGGATTAAAATAGGAATTTTAAAATAAATGAGGTAATTTTTTAAGGTTTGAGTGAATTTTAATGAATTTTCGAAGTTTGCCAAAAAATTGGGATGGTTTGAGATTACTAGAACCACCTTTGACATATCAAGGTGGGCCCCACTTTAGGCCAAGTGGACATGCATGTTGCCAAGTGGCAAATAGAGGTTGACAAGTGGATTTCCACTTAGCCATGAACAAAATGCTTTCCTCCCCTATTTCTCCTTTTGCCGACACCACAGAGGGAGGAGAAAAACCATAACTCTCTCCTCTAACAACCAATTTGGATGATTTAAGTTTTTAAAAATTCTTATATGTGTTAGTCACCATGAGGAACAAGAATTAGACCAAAAGGAGTTGTCATTTGATAGATAAAATTTAAACAAGTTAACTGGTTTAGACAATCTAGAATCCTAACCCAAAAGTGGTCTATAGTTATTTCTCTTCCTTTTCTTTGGATTTTTGGTTGAGTTTTGATGCTAGACCATGGCTAACATTTGGGTGGTGATGTGTGTGAGGTGGTTGTGGCATGAGGATGGCATTTGGAGGCCCACGAGGAGGAGAGAAGTCACTGTGGAATTGAGGCTAGCAGCTTAGGCATGGTGGAGATGGCACCTTCAAAGTGAAATGTAAGTGGACTTCAAGCCTTTTCTTCATGTCTTAAGGTGCCTAGGTTAGTTAATCTAGAATTAGGATGGCTAGAATAATGAATCTAAGGTTGATTTCCTTCTTGGTTGTGTTGGTTAACTTGTGAACTTAGTGAAATCTATAGTGGTGTTTGTAAGATTAGCCTTCATGCTTGCTGAATTTGCTATCTATGGTTGCTTGGATGGGTAATTTACTGCCTATGATGAATATTCAGAATGTGCTTGGCATCCTAAGATGAGGATTATAAGAATTGAGAGAAGAAATCACCATTGATTGTGTATTTTTGGCTTGTACCCATGAGTTATTATGAGTAGCTTCTAGAAATGTTGCTTTGTGCCTTAGCTATATTAGCTTAGGTTGAGATGTTTATGACTATATTTGAGTTGATGGCATGTAAATGTGATTGAATAATGTTATTATGTGTCAAGGAATGCGAATTGAGTCCATTTTCCCTAATTACCCAAGAGCAAATCATGGCATGTTAGCATGACATTTAAGGTTGTTAAAGTGTTAGTTAAGTACATTACAATGGCTTGCTAATTGGCATGAATTGACTATGGAATTAATTAAGTATATAACTTATTGATATAACAATGTACACTTAAAAATGTGCCTTGAAATGGCTAAGAACAATTTGGACTAAAACATGTAGTTAAAGCTTGAAATAATGACTTAAAAAGTGGCTTTAAATGAGCTAGTAAAATAAACCTTATTTGTGCCTTTGAGAGGCTAGAGTTGAACTATGTATATGAATGGCATTTTTGCCTATATTTTGGCCATGGATTTGGCCCAGTTATAGTTGGATTTTTTCTAAGAAATGTATTTAAAAGAACAATAAGAATTGAGTTAAAATTGGACTTAAAATAGTCCCAAAAATTGACTTCAAAAGTGGTTGAAATGACTTATAACTGTCTAGTTGACTAGTACCTAAACCAAAATTGTCACTGGACAGAAAATATTACCTTTATAAGTAGAAATGCCATGATAAATCATAACATATGACATCTTTATTTTTTGTTAGATCAGACTTAAAAATTATTTTGGAATTTTATACAGTAAAGCTAAAATATGGCTATACCAGTCTGAGAAAAAAAATTAAAGTATAAGATAAAATTTTTATCTATCTATTTTTGAAATGTAAATATTATAAGACTATTTTTTATCAATAAATAAATTTAAATTGAGCTACTTGGCCCATTAGTTAGACATCCACTAGATGAGTTGACCGATCAACTTAGGGTTTTGCAGCTGCTAGTGTTTGATATTCAGATAGTATTTTTATTAATGGCTAGAGAGGTCCACGAACTAATCTCTATTATGTCACCTAGCTTAGAATAATGGCTTAAAAAGGAACTTGAATTGCATTATGAAAATTGAACATTTACTTATGCCTTTGGGGCTAGATTTGAGATATATGAATGAATGGCAATTGTGCCTATTGTTTAGCCTTGGAAGTGGCCTAGATATGTTTTGATTTAGGCCTATGAATGTGATTAATTAGATGTTGAAAACTGTGTTAAAATTGGTCTTAAAATAGTCCTAGAATTGTGTTTTGAAAAGTGGACAAAATGATCTGTAACTATCTAGTTGACTATCATCTGAACCAAAAATATCACTCAATAGAAAGTGTTAGTTCCCTGAGAAATAATGCTATGATAAATTATAACATATTAAACCTTGTATATTGGTAATGATAGGACTTAATATTATTTTGGGATTTTTACCTAGTAGAGCCAAAATGTGGCTATGCCAGACTGGTTAAAAAATAAGTGGTGTGATAAAATTTATAATTGTCTATTATTGCAACTTAAATATTATAAGAACACTTTTAGTTAATAAATGGACTGAAGATGAGCTACTTGGCCCATTAGTTAGACACCCACTAGATGGGTTGACTAGTCAACTTAGGGCTTTTGCAGCTACTAGTTTTTTGATGTTTAGGCAGTAAATTTTATTGGTGGCTAGAGAGGTCTGCTGGCTAATCCCCATTATGTCACCTAGATGTTGAGATCTTATTTATGGCTGGGGAGGCCTACGGTATGATCTCCATTATGTCACATTTCTAATAATGTTTATTTGTGGCTCGGGAGGCCTACAGACTTATCTTTATTATGTCACATAGATATTATTTAATTGTGTCTAGAGAGGCTATGGGCTAATCTCCATTATGGCACACATGCCAGTACAATAGTGTAGGTCTAAAATGTGAACCACTGTACTAGTTTATTTTCCCTCTAGATCTAGTGTTTTTTTAAGTGTCATCTTCCTAGTCGAGCTAGTGAATTAAATTAAGTAAATA
>CANXYI010184686.1:0-14773 GCA_948208565.1 Hura crepitans
TAAAAATTACATTTTGGAAGGCCTAAAATACAATCTAACAAATAATAGACAATAATAACAATAATTAGCCCCAAATAATCAAGACAACTCGTAAAATAATCACACAAACAATATATTAGTATGCGAAGAAAAAATGGAAAATTAGATAGAAATTGAATAAATAAAAAATAAAGAAAGGAAACAAAAATATAAAATATTATACAAATAAATTATTGCATTTAATTAGTAGACGGATAATGTCAAAAAAAAATAAAATCAACACAAATAACAAAAAATAATATTTTTGATACGAATCAAAAATAAAAAATAGATAGAAATTAAATAAAATAGATAGTCACAAAAATACCAATTTTGGCCCAAATAAATTACCGCATCTAACTAGTAAATGGATAATGCAAGAAAGAAAATAAAATCAACCTAAGTGACCAAAAATAATATTTTTGATATGAAGCAAAAATATGAAGACAGACAGAAATTAAATAAAATAGACAGTCACAAAAATACAAAATATGACACAAATAAATTACAACATCTAACTAGTAGAAGGATAATGCATGAAGAAAAATAAAATCAGGCCAAATGATGAAAACTAATATTTTTTTATGCGAAGTGAAAGTAAAGGGACAGATAGAAATTAAAGGAAAATAAACAGTCTCACAAATGTAAAAATACAGCACAAATAATTTACCCCATGGATAAAATGGACAAAGAAAAAAGCAAAAAATATACAGAAAATGGGTTGATCAACATATTGGTATATTTGCCTTTAGAGAGGTCTCAAATCGGATTGAAAATAATGCTTGAATCTTTAGAAAAAATCCTCAAATGTGATGTAGAAATAGTGTTTTTTTGTATTTTTTTGTGTATTTTCTCTCTCTTCAAATTGACCAACCTTGGCTCAAAATGACCTAATTGGTTTTTATACACACTGCCCGAGGCTGAAACGGGCATTTTGGTGAAAATAGCCTTTTTTTGGCGTGAAAATGGCCGTTTGGTAAAAACGGCTATTTTGATTTTTTTTTTGTAGAAAAAGTTTTAAGATCTTTAGTTTGGACATAAAAAAATCCATTTTTGGGATTTTTGTCATTTTCATCATCATTAGGCAAACCGACCTTAGGAGCCCCCGAAACCCAATGTCTATAGTATCTAGCTCACATAGTTGATACATAGAGGGTCGAGTTGAGCCTTAATCATTTACCTATGGTGTCAAAATTTTGAGATGAATTCCTTGATGAATTGCTAGGATTTCCACCATAGTGGGAGATTGATTTTGAGATTTAGGTATATCTAAGCATTGCACCAATATCCATAGGTCCTTACTGTACGACACCTATAAAATTGAAGGAGTTGAAGGTGTAAATATAGGAGATACTTGACAAGGGATTCATTAGGCTGAGTGTCTCTCCATAGGGATCACCGATGTTATTTGTGAAGAAGAAAGATAGTTCACTTTAATTATGTATCGATTATAAATAATTAAACAGGGTGACTGTTAAGAATAAATATCCCTTGCCCATAATTGATGATCTCTTTGACAAGTTGTGAGGCGTTAGTGTATTCTCCAAGATCAACTTACGATTAGGCTACCATCAGCTGATAATCAAGGAGTTTGACATTCCAAAAAGAAATTTTTGGATAAGGTATGGTTATTATGAATTCTTAGTGATGATGTTTGGCTTTACTAATGCCCCAACACCATTAATAGACAAAATGAATTAGATTTTCAAGCTATATCTAGATCAATTTGTGGTAGTGTTCATTAATGACATTTTGGTGTACTCAAAGATTAAAGAGGAGCATGAGTAGCATTTAAGATTGGTATTAAAGACTTTGAGAGAGAAGCACCTTTTTGCCAAGTTTAGTAAATATTAGTTTTTGTTGAATGAATTAGCATTCTTAGGCCACATTGCTTCAGTTAAAGGCATTTGAATAGATCCGAGCAAAATCAGGGCAGTGTCGGAGTGGTAGCATCCTAAGAAAGTTATTGAAGTTTGAAGTTTCCTAGGATTTGCTGGCTATTATAGAAGGTTAGTGAAGGGTTTCTCTATGATTGTAGCCTCGATTACCTGATTAATGAGGAACGATGTGAAGTTTATATGGGATGATAAATGTTAAGCCAGTTTTGACAAGATAAAGGCTATGTTGATTGAGGCTCCTATTCTCACCCAACCTGGGCAGGGAAAAGAATTTGTGATCTACAATGATGCCTCCCATAATAGGCTTGGGTGTGTGCTTGTAATGCCCATGCACTGAGACACTAAGAACAATGCCCCGATTCTCAAAAACGGCACTCGGCATGCCAAGTCACTCGCATAAATCCCAAGGTAGGGCATACTACCCACTAAACTTCAAGGGCTTCTAAAAGGATGAAAATGACCTTAATTAAAAATTTAGTAGAACTAATAAATTAAATTGGGCCGTAAGTTAGCGGGCCATAGGCCCAGATTGAGTCGGGTTGGGAATGACCTAGGATGAGCTAGACGAATGTAAAAATATCACACCATGATGGTTAAAAATTGTAATGAATCTAATTGCAAATGAATTTTAAATTTTTGAGGTTGTTCGAAATTTTTTCGAGATTTCAGTAGAATTGTGATTTCCTCGAAATCATTCTAGCATAGTTCTTAAAGGAATTAGGCCACGAAACTTGATATGCCTATAATTAAAGGTAAATGAGGATTTTAGAAACAAACATGATAATTTTTGGAGGTTTGAGTGGCCATTTAAAAATTCCCGAAGTTTTGCTACAAACCAAATGGCCACAAAACGCCAAAATTTTGATTCACCTAGTTCCTGGTGGAGTTTCACCATGAAATTTTATGGGCATCTAATTGGGACTAAATGAGGTTTTGAGGAATAAATGACATAATTTTTTGATGACCGTGTGATTTTTAAAAATTCCCCAAAGTTGGCAGCCCCTATTATAGAGAAACCAAGTTTGGGGATACTCGGGGGCTGCATGTCGTGACCTGAGCCATTCCAACACTCACTCAATAAGTGGAAAAATTGTGGCTATCTTGTTGGACATTTGGCCACCTATTTCCTCCTCCATCCACTTCATTTTTCCATTTTCTTTCTTCATAAGGCTGTCCATGTTAGTCAACCATTTGCCTCTATTTTTTGTTGTTCCAGCAAATTGCCCTCTTTCACATTATCACCAAAGACACCCTTAAAGGTGTGGGAAGGGGTCCTTGCATTTTAGAGGATAGAATATAGTGAAGAATAAAGAAAATTCCTAGGGATTAGAAATGGAAGCACCAACGTAAGGTAGCAGAAATGCTTTAAGAGTGAGTGTTTACTTCTCTTCTTTTCTTACACTAAGATTTATGGAATTCTATCATAAGATTTCCCTTATCTCTTGAATTTTACTTGAGGGCCATATGAATATGATGAAGGCTTCCTTGGTGGAAGCATGAGGGGAGGAATAAGCTAGTGTTAGAAGTAAAGAAAGTGAGAGTTGCTAAGAACTTAAGGATTGCTGGAATTTTAATAAAAAAGGAAAAGGTATGTGAATTTAAATAAATAATCACATGTCCTCTTCTTCTTCTTTAATGGAAAATGTTGAAATTGAGTGGCCTAGAATTTCTAGCTAATTGTATATGCTTAAGGTGCACTTAGATGTGCTACTGTAACGCATGCGTGTGTTTGAAATTGTTAATTTCTAGTAGGTGTTGGCCTTCTCTAGTGTTAGAATTAAGATATTTTAGAGTGAATTTACAAATTGCAATAACAATTATGAGTATATAGCAGGTGGCACAAAATTCCTATTTGAATTTAGAAAGAAAGGCAATGTGAATTTAGTGTGTTAGATATGTGTATGTGTGGGTAGGAAGGGTAATGGGATCAAACGTTACTTTGTTATGAATATGTGGGTATTGTGTTGAGAGATCGAGTATATGAATAAGGAATGTAAGGTTTGAGGTAGCATGAACGGGGCTGGTCTGGATTTTATTAGGTTGATACCAACTTCCCTCACAATGACATAGTGAATGTGTGATTGGGTTGTGTGTATCATGTGATGTGTAATATTGAGAATAGTCATACAAGTAGGCAATAAAGTAATGTATGGAATGAGTGGGATAGGTGTATAATAGCATGGTAAACATATAAGGGTTTAAATAATCATAGACTAGAACTACTTGTGAAGAAGGGCATGTATAGCCAAGGCATATAGGAATGGTGTAATGAAATAAAATATTTGTGTCTTGATTAAATTTATAAAAATGTGATATATGTATGAGGCAAATTAGTGACAATGAATGTAAAAGATTAGTACATTAATATAGCCAAAATGCAAATGTATTTTTGTTGTTACCAACCTAATTAGTCGAGAGACTTGGCATATAAAAATAATCATAAAACATATAATGTGGAGTGGTATGTGTGGGGAAAAAGAGTTATTAAAAGCTACTAAAGGTTCTCTATGACAGATGAAATAATCTAGGCATGAAAATGGTATATCATAAAAGAGTTTTAATTATGTATTATAAAAGTGATGAAATGACATACATATGGGAATAAAATGGCATGCTAATATATAATACAAAAGAACATAATGGTCTTGAACAAGAGATGATAAAATATAATGGAAATGTCTTGAGAAAAATTGGGAAAATGTTCACTTGGGGTTGATGAATGTAATTAGGCCAAGAGACCTTGTATAGGAACATCAATGTCATATACGCAATGAATTTAATTTTAAGATATGAGGCTTATATAATTAAAATAGTAGTAGCTAGATTCCATTAAAGTAACTAGGTGACTCAGTTGTGAAACTAAAATGACATGAAATGTTAAACATGAAATGATGCACATAACCTTATGACAAAATAGGGATACATGTGTGACATACATGGCATGGAAGTGGTTAATTAATAGCAAGAAAAATCTATGTTTAATTAGGTAAGATGTGAACTAAAATTTCTAGATTTTTTTGTTGTGACTAAATTAGCCTAAATAGAATTAGAAATGGCATGAAATTAGCAAGCCAATTTGAGGCCTTTGTGCATTTAAGTTGAATAAAGTTGAGCCTAATGTGTAACAACTAAGGTGACATAAATTTAAGCCTATAATGGCTAATTATTTGGCATACAATAAGGTATAGAAAGATTTCTAAAATATATTGGCTACAGGCCTATAATTGTTATAGAAAATATATCGGCTATGGGCCTATAATTGTGATAGAAAATGTATCGGCTATGGGCCTATAACTGTCTAAAGAAAAGGACTACTATGGACTTAATTAAAACACTACAAATAAAATAATATATATATGGAACTATGATATTAAATAAATAGCTTTAAATATTCACTTAAGCTAGGCTAAAATTTGGTTATTAAAAAAAAATAATAACTGTATGTTTTTCATTCAAGAATATTATAAGAAATTGATCAGTAAAGAAATGAACATAAATTGAGATCAATGGCCTATTAGTTAGACACCCACTGGATGGGTTAACCAGTCAACTTAGGGGTTTAGCAGCTGCTACACTATTTGCTTTTTAGATAGGACCGGTATAATGGTCAAGGTCCATTTTGGGCCCATTGTACTAGTTTTTTAGATGGATAATTATATGTTTTTGCACATTTGATGTCATTTACGTAATTATGCCAATATAGTAGTGTAGGTCCCAAAGGGCCACTGCACTAGTCTATTAGATAGACCAATCTGCTAGGTAGACCTGATTATGACATCATTAATCTTCAAATAGGGCAAGTACAATAGCCAAGGTCTTGGAGGGCCATTGTACTAGTCTGTTAGACAGACCACATCATGTTATTTACAGTTTTGATGCTATGACTTGATTAAGCTAGTGTAGTAGTCAGGGTCCAAAGTGTGGACCACTACATAGTTTTATTTCCCTCATTGATCTAGTGTATTAGGTGTAGTCTACCTAGTCAAGCCTATTAAATAATTTAAATATTATCCTTAAGGATAATTAGTCACCTAAATATTGACATGAATAAATTAATGGAATTAACATAATAATCACAATAAACTTATGTGATTGAAGAATAAGAATCCTATTAAATTTTTTAGCAAATGTTACATGGTCAATGGGAAATAACATGCATAAGTTACAATGCAACTATATTTAATGAGTTGAGTTTATAAATGGGTTTTAACAAAATGACTTGAATAAAAAGAAAAACATGTACCAAAGGAAAGGTATACTTATATTGTTTGAGTAACTAAGAATAGCATAGTTAATTTCAAATGAATGTGTATTTTCTTAATTAACTTTAATATACACAAACTCTATAAGGTGGATATTTATATGGGTGAAATTATAATGCATAAAATGTATGAGACATGTTTTTAATTAATTAAATTCACCATCGAGTTTTATACTCAGCATACTAGTACTTTAGTACATAGGTAAGCAAGGGTAATAGATAAGTATCATGGTATGTGCAGTGTAGCAGCTGATGGAATAAAGACCTTCATTTTATGTATTTAGAGGTACATAGTGGCACTCACATAATAATTGTAGGTTATGTGTCCAGCATATTTAGAAGCTGCTGTGGTTTTGTAATCTAAATAAATTGAAATTTGTATAAAGAGCCTTTGGGAGATGAATAATTACTTATGTGATCAGGTGATTTAAATTTTATTTTGAGTTGAATATAGGGGCCTGAGGCTTATGAGCTTATGATATTTAATGGACCAAGAAGATCTAAGATTGATAGATTAGGATATATGATCATTGAAACTATTTTATATGGGTGGAAAATTTTTCGGATAGCACCCGGATAGCCGTTGTGTTGTCAGAATTTTTATAATAAATGAAATGAACCGTTAATGGACCTCACAATTCCATCTTACTCTAAGTAGATGTACCTTAAAGGTGGATTCAAGAATTAAGTTATGTACTAGTAATAGTTACACTTTCAGTAAGTGTTAACGAATGAACCCTAGGGTAATTCAAGGATGGGTGACCAAGTAGAAAGTGTGCTATTTATTTGAATTCTCCGAAAAGCTGATAAGGTTGCAACAATGATAATGCAAGAAAGGAAAGTAGTAGTATATGGCACTCAACAGTTGAAACCCCATGAGAGGAACTATCCTACACATGACTTGGAGTTGGTTGCCTTTATCTTTGCTTTAAAGGTATGGAGACATTACCTGTATAGAGAGGAATGTTATATTTACATCGATCATAAAAGCCTCGAGTACCTCTCTAATCAAAAGGAATTGAATTTGAGACAATAGCGATGGTTGAAGCTGATAAAAGATTACCACTATTTAATCGACTACCACCTAGGAAAGGCGAATGTGGCAGTAGATGCCTTGAGCTAAAATTCATAGCAGCCATAAAGGCCATACATGCCAAGCTTCACTATGAGAATGATACAACCCTCTTAGTTGAACTACAAAAGAAACCTAATCTGATTCAGCAAGTGAAAAAAATCCTAGATGCAAGATAAGCATCTTATATAGATTATGAGTCAAGTCAATAAAGGGATGGCTCTATAAATTGAGATCAAGATAGATGGATACTTGTATTACCATGATCGACTATGTGTGCCAGATGTAGAAACAATCAAGAAGCAGATATTGTAAGAAGCTCATAAAGACCCTTATGCCATGTATCTAAGAAGCATAATCATGTACCTAGATTTAAAGCTATAGTATTAGTGGCCAGGAATGAAGAAAGATGTGACTAACCATGTGATAAGATGTTTTACATGCCAACAAGTAAAAGTAGAGCATCAGGTTCCTTTTGGGTTACATCACCTTGTAGCAATTCTAGAATTGTAGTGGGAAAAGGTGATGATGGACTTTGTGATGGGATTGTCCATGACTTCGAATAAATATGATGCTTTATAGTTAATAGTTGATAGATTAGTAAAGACAACCCACTTTATTCTCGCAAGGATAGATTATTCCCTAGAGAGAATAGCCCAGCTATGCATCAATGAGATTGTCAAACTTTATAGGGTGCCAATTTCCATTATTTATTATTGAGACCCGAGGTTTACTATGAGATTCTGGTAGAAATTACATAGGGCCTTAGGCACTTAGTTGAATTTTAGCACAACATTCCATCCACAAAATAGATGGGCAGATAGAACAAATTATCTAGATACTTAAGGATATGTTATACAGCTATGTAATTGAATTCAATGCAAGTTGGGATCACTACTTGCCTTTGGCAGAGTTTGCATATAATAATAGCCCTTAAGCTAGCTTAGGCATGGCACCATATAAAGCTTTATATGGGAGAAAGTGTAGAACTCCCTTGTGCTAGAGTGAGTTGAGTGAAAACAAGTTAATGGGAATAGATCTCATTAAAGATGCAAAAGAAAAAGTGAAGATCATTAGAGATTGGTTGAAGATAGCCACAAATAGATAGAAATCTTATGAAAACTTAAAGCAAAAGGACATTGAATATTAGGTTGGAGAGAAGGTATTCTTTAAAGTCTCACCATGGAAGAAGGTAATTTGATTTTGCAAGAAAGGTAAGCTAAGCCTTAGGTTCATTGGCTCGTATGAGATTATAGAACATGTAGGGCTAGTAGCCTACCGATTAGCTCAACCTTTAGAGCTGTAATAGATTCATAACATCTTCAATGTGTTAATGTAGAGATAGTACAGATCAAACCTTTCTCATGTGTTGTCAATAGAGGAGATCATAGTTTAACTTAACCTCACCTATAAAGAAGAACCAGTCTAGATTCTTGTGTACGAGGTTAAAGAACTAAGGAATAAAATTGTAACACTAGTAAAAGTGTTATGGAGGTATCATAAAGTAGAGGAAGCTTCATAGAAGAGTGAAGAGTAGGTGAGAGCTTAATACTCTCACCTATTCGATCCAAGTAATTTAGAAGATGAAATTCTTTTAAGAGGGGAAAAACTGTAACATTTGTAATTTTTCGATATTATAAATAGGGACCCCTGAACAATAAATAATACTTTAAGGACCTTAGGGTGAACTAATGGCATAAGATGATAGAACTAATTAAAACATGATTATATGTGAAATTTGGGACAAAGATGAAGTCATTTAAGGGGTTAAAATGGACTGTAAAGTTTTCTTATCATGTTTTAGATTTATTTGTAGCAGAATTTTTAGTTGTAATTGTTTTAAATATTTTTCTTATATAATTTCATGCATGTTGTAATAGTTAGATTAAAATGACTTTTGATCTGATTAAATAACCAAACTCACAAAAAAAACATGTTTAATAGAAAATAAGGGTTAATTACATAAAAAAAAAAAAGAGTTTTGGGGCTAATGTCCCCAAATGTGTAAACTTATTTTGACAAAATAAGTTGTTTTGAATAATAAATATTTTAATTTGAATATTTTGATGACCAAAGTCCTCTCACCTAAATTTATTTTTTTTGTAAAATTGAATAATAAAAGGTTTTCAATAAAAAGGATTTTATTTAAAAAAAGTTTTTTAATTGATAAAATTTATTTTAAACCAATGTTCCAATAACCAAAATGATTTTATTTGAATAAGAGTAAAATGTTTTAACTAACAAAATGGCTATAGAACCAAAGTTCCTTAACCATATAGAGAATGATTTTTAAATAAAAATGAACACTTTTTATTAAATCATTTTTAGGAACCAATGTTTCTGCTATGCAATAAAATGATTTCGGACAAATGTATTTGTTTTAATATATTGACCCGATTTCATGTATGTTCAATATATATGATTTATTTATTTTGATATACATTTCAATTGCTTTAATTTTAATCACTTTTTTTATGTGTAAATGTGTTTGTTGTAATAATTGCATACTTGAAGGGAATTGACAAATATTAGAACTGTTAATATGAAAATTTGTATTATGTGGTTGGGGTGAATAAGAGTGAATTATTGAACATGGAATCCCATGGTTTACTTCCTTAAGTCACCACCCGAGTTGTGAATAAGTTGTAAGATGCTTTGGGAACTCGATTAGCCTTCAGTATAACTTTACATCCATAGACTGATGGATAGTCAGAGTGAGTAATACAAATACTAGAGGATATGTTATGCAGTTATGCAATTAAATTTAAAGGAAGCTGGGATCAATACCTATCACTAGCTAAGTTTGCCTATAACAACAGCTCTTAAGCCAGCTTAGGTATGGCACCGTATGAGATAATGTATTGCATATGGTGTAGGACTCCACTTTACTGGAGTGAAGTTGGTGAGAGTAAACCCACGAGGCCAGATTTAGTCAAGGATATAAAAGAGAAAGTAAGAATTATAAAAGATAGAATGAAGTTGTCACTAATCGATAGAAGTCATATGCTAACTTGAAAAGAAGAGACATTGAGTATGAAATTGGTGATAGAGTGTGCTTAAAAGTATCTCTATGGAAAAAGATCCTTAGATTTGGCAAGAAAGGGAAATTGAGCCTGAGGTTCATCAGTTTATACGAGATTACAAAATGTGTGGGACCAATGGCTTATCAGCTAGCACTACCACTAGAGTTGCAACAAATACATTATGCATTCTACGTATCAATGTTGAGGTGATATCAATTTTACCCTCCTTATGTCATATCTCTAGAGGAAGTGAAAGTATAACTAAATTTGACATATGAAAAGGAACTAGTACAAGTGTTAGCTAGGGAAATTAAAGAATTGAGAAACAAAACCATATTGCTAGTAAAAGTGCTATGGATGCACCATAACATAATAGAGGTAACATAGGAGAGCGAGGAATAGATGAAATCGCAGTATCCGCACCTATTTTTCTCAAGTAATTTTGAGGACAAAATTCCTTAAGAGGGGAAGAAATGTAATGCCCATGAAACTCAATTTCATGAATAATACTTTCGAGCCATAAATAGTGTTTTAGGGTCATCAGGGCACTTTATGATGGTCAAAAGGGCAAGCATTGTTGTACAATTTTGACGGGCCATGAAGTCATGAAATTGAAATAATTAAAAGATTTAGCTGAATTAATAAATCATAACAGGTTGTAAACTAGTGAATAGTGACATTAGTTGGTTTGTGCTAGGAATAGTCTAGGATGTGCCCGGATGGACTTGAAAATGGCATAGCCTGAAGGTCAAAAATTACAATAAGCCTATTGGATAAAGAATTTTAATATTCTAAGGTCATTTAGTATTTATTCAAAATTTTTAGATTACGTAAGTGAATAGTAACTCGAGTTAACTATGGAATTTTGGCTTAAGATTTTATAAGGCCTTTAATGGGCTTAATTGAGAATTTTTTACACTAAAATCAAAATTTTTAGAGGTGTTGCAAAATTAAAATAAATTTTCAAAATACTAAATGAAAATCAAGCTAAAATAGATTGAAATATCGATGCTTTAAGTGGCTCGAGGCCCACAGGCCATCCATTTATATGGGTTAGCACATGTGGGAAGTCCACATGTGCCATTAAGTCATCTTCTCCATTAACTTTTGCCCAAAAGTCGATGCCATTTTTATGCTCCCTCTCTTCCCTCATTTCTACAATTTCTCCTCAAATACTTCACCAAAAATCCTAAATAAAATATCAATCTTGGCCTCTATAACTTAACTTTATCATTCTAAGTGATAGAAGTTGGAAAAAAATGCTTGAGGAAGGAGAATTTACAACTTGGTGAATAGTGTCATTAACACTTGTAAGTATTTAAAATTCAATTTTTATTGTTGTTTATGAGGACTAGGAGTGATTTTAAAGCAATTGATGTAACTAGAATTGAATTTAGAGCTTTGTGCAATTTTTAAGGATTTTTCTAAGATAAAATCCAATATGTGTAGGAAAAAGAAGAGATTTATGGGAAGCAAGGCCTTAAAGTGACAAGTAGAGTGTTCAAGGTAACTGAATTTGAGCTTAAAATGTTTACATGTGCATTTTATGTATAGAAAGGGTGAGATATCCTTGTATGGAATTGTTACAGGTGTATGTAAATGTATGTGAGTTGATGATATTATTATGGTGAATCAATAATATGTGTATGTGAAGTTTGTAAATAACATAAAGTGCATGAAAGTGAATATGTAATATAAGGAATAAGAAGTGGCTAAATGGTGTCACTTATGTGTATGTAAATGTGTTTAAGCAATTAATACATTAAAGGCATATAATTTAGGTATAAATGGAGATTTAGTATGTATGATTAATGAAATGGATAAAACTAGATGAAATTGCTTCATTTGTTATACTTTTATGAGGTAAAATGACTAGCACATATGGATAGGTAGATGAATATGTTTATGTGTAATGTAATATAAAAAAAAAGTGGTGTATATATGTGAAATGAATAAGGAATGTGAATGACTTTTTGTATGGAAAAGTGATCATGAAGATCACAAAAATATGGCATTATTACTATGGGTCATAAAGTGACCAAATGAATAATGAAAAATGATGTCAAATGACAATTACCTAAATGAATAATTAAAAATTGAAAATTAAGGCCCGTATGGTTAGACACCCACTAGATAGTAGCCATTGAGGTTCTATTGGAGCCATTGCCCGATAGCATAGGTATAGCCACTAAGGTTCAATGGGAGCCACTATATTATACACCATAGCATGGGTACAACCATCAAGGTTTAATATGAGCTCGTATGTGATATCACAGGTACAATCATTGAGGTTCAATGTGAACCACTATACAATAGTACAGGTACAACCACTGAGGATCAATGAGAGCCATTGTACAATAGGTAGGTGCAGCTATTAAGGTTCAAAATGTGGGCTACTACACAATTTTCTATGACACCCCTTACTAAATTTTCATAGAAACCCAATAAGTGGTGCACTTCCTACTAAGTCATCCATCTTTAAATTTCTCCCTTGTTCATTCGTTTAACTTGTACTTATTCTGTAATATTAAGCTTCATTTGACTCCAAATTTGTTCCTATCTATCCTTATACATTACTTAGGGTCATATCATTTTATTCATGCCAATATTGGTTAATTACAGGTCAGTCAGGTTTTTCCTAAAATTCCACAGGATAATGGCTATCCGGGTCACTATCTAAAAATTTAAACCTGTAAAAACACCTTTATAACACATTTTCACATCTCCTAGACCCTTTTGGTCCCCTAGGTAACAACCTAACATCATTATTCTATCAAACATCAACACAGGCCTTAGGCCTCAATCAAGAAATATCACAAATTACAAACTTAAGCTCATATATCATCAACAAAAGCCATATATTCTCAAAAAGATTTATAACTTGCTTATTACAACACAATTTGTACTTATATAATTACATTACATGTTCTTTATATACATAACACCCATTTCCCACCTAAGTACATAGAGTGCAAAACTATATATTATTTACATTAGCAACCTTCTGATGAATAACCTCTAAACTTTACTACACGCTTTACAAGGCTAAATCTCTGTTCTTATTACTTGTGCACCAAGATAGGTACGCTAAGCATATAATACACTCAGTGGTGAGCTCAAGCATTTAATTCATGTCAAGTAGGTTTATCTATGCATATATAGTCATAATATTAATTTAGTTTAGTTATTAGGGTTAATTTAAAATAATTATGTGCAAAATTACCAAAATACCCTTGTACTAGTTCATGTTAATAAATCATTCCTTTAATCATTACAAACCAAGCCAATCATAGTTTTAAATCATTATTTTGAAGTAGCATGCATAATTTTTACTAATCAAGCCAACGAGTACTACACATGTAAAAATTACCAAAATACCACTAGGTATACCTTATGTAATATTATTCAAATAAACATACCCAATTATGAATTTTAATGCTTATTACTTCTATTTAATTCATATGTTGTTTATCTTATTAATTTATATGGCCTGACTAGAAAGACAATACTGACATACACTTAACTAAGAAGGAATAAAAATAGTGCAGTGACCCATATTCTAAACCCTGACTGCTGCACCGACCTAATAGAGTCATAACACCTAAAGTGCAAATAACATGATATGGTCTATCCAACAGACTGGTCAATCTAATAGACTAGTATAGTGGCCCTCTGGGACCTTAGTCGCTGTATCGGCCTAAGTAAGGATTAGTGATGGCATAACTGAGTTTGCCTAATAGACTAGTCTGTCCAAAAAACTAGTGCAGTGGCTCTTCGAGACCTATATTGCTACACTGGCAAAATTAAGGAACTAGCATTAGGTGGCAAAGGTAGATAATTTTTTTTCCAATAGACAAGTACAATGGCCCTAATGTAGACTTAGGCCACTATACTGGCCTTGCCTGAAAATCAGACAGTGTAGCAGTTGCTAAAATCCATAAGTTGACTACTGAACTCATGTAGTGGGTGTCTAAGTAATGGGTCATGTAACTCAATTTATGTTCATTCCTTCACAAATTAACTTCTTATAATATTTAAGAATGAAAAATAGTCAGTTATGAATTTTATTGTACAGTTAAATTTTAGCCCAGTCTGGTATGGCCATAATTAGCCTGTACTGGGTAAATTCCCAATAGTATTTTCAAGTATTGGAATTGCCAAAAATTAAAGTACACCATGCTTGAATTTATTCCATGGTTATTTCTCAAATATCTGCCATTTACTATCTAGTGGTATTTTTTATTTAGGTAATGGTCAAACTGGAAAGTTATAAGTCATTATGTCAAGTTTTCAATAAGCTATTCTAGGTTCATTTCTCAATAGTTTTTAGTGTAGTTTTCATCATTATTTCCATAATTTTCATATGCCCTAAGCCATACAATCACTAAGACATAAATAGGCTCAAATGCCATTACATTTAATCACAAGTCATAGCCCTTAAAGGCACATAATATAGGTATATTATAACCTCGCATTACATACTCATTCAAAGTCAAATTTT
>CANXYI010184719.1:0-10347 GCA_948208565.1 Hura crepitans
TATCTATATGGACAAGCTAAAGAAGTACTTCTATTGAAAAAAAAAAGTCCGCTAAGTTGAAAACCCAAATATGGTGGCTTAGGCAAAAATTAGGACACCCCGATGAGGTGAAAACCTATCAAGCACTTCATGCAAAAGTTAAGGGATTCGAGAGAAAATGCCCAATCAAGAAAACCTTATCAAGACTAAATGGTAATGACGGTATCACTAAATGGGAAATTAATATATTTGCCTAGATTAAGCAGCTTAGTTTCAAATGCAATTAATAGTAAGAATGCTTTAGTTATGATCATTGATATGTAAGCTTCCATTAAGTGAGAAACATCATACAAGTAACTGAACTCCAAAAGAGGAGTCTAAATACATCTTTTGTTTTCAAACATAGTAGTTATATCATCATACTTTTTCTTTAGTACTAATGTCCTATTGTCTCTAAATGTACTTAGAATTCATTCTCTATAATTATCACTTGTATTTGTGCTGTTGTTAGTTACATGATCAAGCACATCTCTCAGTACAACATGATACTTCTATAAGTCAGGGAAATAATGCAAGAAATGGCAGGTTAAAAGTTCACCTTCAAACCCCAATGATTCAAAAGCGATCTTTTGCAATAGGCCAAATTGTCATTGGATCCGTGAAGGGGTATAAAATGTAGCATGCCTCAATCCTATCAAGGGAACATAACCTGAATGACAAGATAAAGAAAAATGGGTGATCTTCTACTAAAGAGATCTCTATCGAATTGCAATAGTATTTTTGAACCATTTAGTCTATTGTTCACAAGTAGCGAATCTCTTCTCAAGCTTCCTCTCACATTAATGATTCAGAGCATATTTCTCCCAAAGCCTTTCGGGAGGAAGTATAAGCAATTTCAATTTCTCTCATAACCAAATCTAAAAAAGAAGAAGAAGAAGAAGAAGAAAAAGAAGAAAAAGCCGTTAGGATGGAAAATCCATAAAAGAACACCTAATAATAATAATAATAATAATAATAACAATAATAACAATAATAATAATAATAATAATACTATAAAAATAATAATAATAATAATACATTCTAAAGGGAAAACCCACGAGGGCTCTCTATGCATACCTATAAAAGAAGCAAGCTCCTAGCTATAAAGTCAATATCCCTTTTCTTTAGAGCATCTAATCCTTGAATGGTTTTAGCTAGAATGTATTTCAATCAAAAGTTAAAGAACCTTGAAATCACAAAGCCTATCCTTGAAAGTAACTATTAACCAATAGCCAAGGATACATAGTAACATGCACTTGGCCCATTCCACAGAGTTGACAGGAAACTTCTAGGCAAAGTCCAAAATTGCTTACAAGGGAATAGAGCCCACACCTAAAATTACTTCTTGAGCCATAGAAAGAGAAGTACCTAAAGCAAGGACAATATCCATGGGGTATTATTTCTCAAAAGAAGGAAAAGCCAAGGGATCATTTAGACCCATGGGAAAATTTAGGAGGGCAACAAATTCCTCCAGATCTAGGGTAATTTCCTGATGATTGAAGACAAGCACATGGAAAATAGGGTCCTAATATTGCACAGTGGCATTCAAAAAGTTTTGGTCAGTCTTCACTTTTCTCAATAATCTAAGGTTAGAAAATGGAGCAAGAATATTGATGTCCAAAAACCTTTGATTCCAGTATTTTAGATAATTGTTGATTAAAGGAGAGAGACATGGTGAAGTATGGCATAAACAAAGATGAAAGGAAGTATTTATAGACCCTAAGTCTCATCATTCCTTTTCTTACTAAGACAAGGAATCCAAAACATGTGAGGAAGTCTGCATAGACCTCAAAACATCTAGAGTTAACATCACTGTCCATACAGATTAACTAGGATAGGTTTGCAATAATGCCTATTACCAATCAAAAAGAATGTCTGCATGGACCTTGGTGTACCTAAGTCTGCATGGACCTAAAACTATTAAGCATCTCCAAAGCAAGTCTTGCTACAAAAGGCACCCATTTGATGAAATGTTGTTTAATTATAAGTAGTGACATTAGCTATCAAATAGTTATAGGTAAAGATGCAAGAATTATATTCAAAATGAAAGATTGTTTATGTTTATATACACAAAAGTCGGGCCTATGCATAAGAAAAATATAATAAAAGACTGCCATTTATTCAAGTTTTCAGCATCATCCTCCTCTTTAGTATCCTCATCATCAATTAAGAGCACCAACTTTTCAGAAATCTTTAATGCTCTTAATTTCTTTCTAATCAAATGAAGAGCAGTTACCCTCTTTGATAGCTCACTCTCCAAAAGAATGAAGGATTAAAACTTCACATACATGCACACTTGCATAAACTAACCTTTACAGGAAATTGCTTACCAAAATGACTTAAGTCTCACCAATCATGATCCTTCTAAAAGCCTTCACTGTGTAAGTAGTCCTCTCTACTGGAGCTTTATTTACTTATCCAAATCATAATAAAAATTGTCACATCTAGTAAAAAAACACAATGAACATGAAAAAAAGTATTATACCAACGTGGTGTTCTCTGGCTCAAAGGTAACTTGCTAGTTATCCTCAATACAAAGGCGAGTAGAGGACAACTCTCTATCCACACCACAACGCATATAGCTCAGCTCAGGTATGTTAATCATCATGCCTATAACTTTATCAGGAAGTGATGACTGACCAGCAAGAAGAGTGGAAGCTCCACTCCTAGTAGTATGAGCAGGAGGAGGTGAAAATTGAGAACTAGGAGAACTAGGAATAGTTCTCACCCTTTTCCTTGATAAGGAAAGTCCAACTTTTGAAAAGGCAGTAGTAGGCTATGACACAACACATAGTTAAAATATGTTTTCAAAAGTAAAAGAGCAAAAAGACTAAGCAAGCTACCTGAGTAGGAGTAGGTCCTAATGTTTAAGGAACTTAAGGCAATAGATGAGTAGATACTTGAGAGAGGTAACTCTCTCTATCATCCTTCACCAGTGTGCTCCCTAAAATACCAGCGGTCATAACCTGCACAAACTTTAGATCATTAATATATCTCCTAAATAACATCAAATTGGGACATGTTATGAATCAATTCCCATATGCCAGCCTATAAAACTCTCTCTCACAAACCATGAGTAAACTTCTAGAGTGGTTAGCAATATCCTTTGAAAGGATGATTCTAGAGTAGAACGTAGAAAATCTAACATTTCCACAAGCGGGAAGATCCACCGTACCAAGTTAATCTGCAAAGATAAGTGTTAATCATAATAATCTAAATTATTAATAATAAACTTTTCGTGTGCAGGAAAATACTTACATTAGGCCAAGTTATAGAGTTGAGGTATTGGCAGTGCTGCATCAAAGAAGATGCATTCTAAGGTCCCGAAAAGGGTAGAACCCACCTATCTATCACTGGGTATTGATAAGGTACATCTAGCTTACAAGGATAGGGCAATAAATGTATCTCATATGCCTAAACCTATAATGTTAAAAGAACAAGATTAAAAATACAAAAGATCATATGAAGCAAAGGATTAAAATGAACTATTTACCAAAACATCGAACATAAAGCCCTGAATAAATTAATGGTTCTTCTTAGAATGAACGGCCATGTCCAAGCTCCAGAACACCCATTTGAGAAATGAGCAGCACCAATTCTAGGAGCCAATTTTATCAATCTGCTTTAAGACTGGGAGGAAGCTCTAGCTTACATTGCCATTAGCACTGGCAAAAAGCATGGTGCCCAACAAATAGAGAATGAAGCAATGGATGTACTGATCCACCTCAAACTAACTAGAAGGGGTTTCATCCACCGATCTTTCATGCGAATCCATGTATCAAATGCTCTTAGTGCAGTCTTAAGGAATGAAGCCTAATAATTCTCTCACTTTCTATAGTTAAAGCGAGGGATAGCAATAGCTGGCATCAAATGCAATGGCACACCTTGTACATGGCACTCTAATAATGAAAGCCTAATTAAAGGGCATTATGGTTATCTCCCTGAAGGACAGGTGAAAGGTGTGCATGGTGTCCATCCATCTATCTAGTAGCACGCTTATTGCTTGTAAATCATGATAGAAGTCTCTACCAACTAGATGGTCCACAAAAGTCTAAAATCTAGTAGCTCTAACCCTATTCTTCACTAGCACAGGCACGGTAGAGTACCATTGCTGGGGGTCCAGAAATAGTGCCCCAACATTTAAAATGTCTTTATAAAAAGAGGCAAAAGCATAAGTGTTTACATGAACTAACCTCTTGAAAGTAGGTCCACACGGACCATTGATATAACCATAATAATTTTGCAGAGATAAAAATTTATAGAGACACAAGTCTATATGGACTACATTTACAAGAAACCATAAATCAACATGGATACATAGTGGCTACCAATAAGTCCACATGGACTTCCTAGCTTATCACATGCAGAATAACATTATATCATATCTTAAGCTATACTAGAAAGAGCAAACAAAGGCAAGGTCTGCATGGACCTATCAAACCAAAAATAACACACAATGCAGCAAATAGAGAAAAATCAAAACCAAATCACAATGAGGCATGTAAAAAGGGGAAAACACACCTGGGGGTAAACCTCTGAGCATGAGTGGTGCATCAAATCCACTAAAATTAGAGTAGGGTCATCGAACACATTGTCATTCACTAGAGCAGCACTTCAAAGTTGGTTAATAACTATAGAAGGTGTGAAACCAACTGGGATTGGTAGAGAAATGTCTTTCACTAAAGGAGGAGGTGTGGAATGAGCTTCTGTGCTCTATAAAATGATGAGAACCATTAGAGTTCCCTTGTTGGAACTTGAATCAATGGAGGACAATGAAAAAGAGTCATTGATTACATGGGAAGCCATCGAAGAAGGGTTTTTAGTGAGAGAAAAGAGAGAAAGAAAATAGAAAGGATTGCAAATAAGAAAATAAGAAGGAAAATAAGTACTTATCACTCTAACGGGACAAGTCTGCATAGGCTTGAGACACTTAGGCCATACAGACTTCATTTAATCATAATTTGCACAGACCTACACCAACTCTTTTTGTACGGACTTACAATCATATGACTTAAGCTAGGTATCCATTATAACATTTTTAATATCAAACTTATACTAATTTTTGTGTTATATTTTCACAAGATCGACCCCATGTCTAATCTAACCATTTTTGGGTTCAGCCTCATAAGCCAATCAACCTTTTTAGGTTCAGCTTCATAAGCCAATCTAGTTTCAAGTTTAGCCTCATAAGCCAATCCAATTTTAGGTTATTCTTTATAAGCCAATCTAG
This sequence comes from Hura crepitans, assembly GCA_948208565.1. Lineage (NCBI taxonomy): Eukaryota > Viridiplantae > Streptophyta > Magnoliopsida > Malpighiales > Euphorbiaceae > Hura > Hura crepitans. The sequence continues at coordinate 5,249 of CANXYI010184719.1, forward strand.
TTTTGGGTTCAACCTCATAAGCCAATCCACCTTTTTAGGTTTAGACTCATAAGCCAATCCACCTTTTTTGGATTCAACCTCATAAGCCAATCTAGTTTCGGGTTTAGCCTTATGAGCTAATACAACTATTTTTAGGTTCATCCTTGAATTTCTTCTAAAATCTTATCAAAATTCTCAAAAGCAGGCATTCGTATTCAATGTAGCTTAACACTAGGTAAGTATCTCTTACTTGAGTACTTTGGTATACACTATTACTTTGGCATTCCACAGCACACACCAAAGTGGGGGCAACTGTAGACACCTCACTTTCTAACCCATAATGATTAATAGAGATAGACTCTTAATTAATGGCATAAATCCTTAGAAAGCAAGTCCGTACGGACTTATTTTAGTGTTTATATAGACATTATCTATTTAGGTCCGTACTAACCTACTCATCTCTATCAAAGCCCAAAACCCAAGGTCTGCCTAGACAAAGGTCTAAGTTCATGTCCGAATTAGCTAACTCAAACCTAGACCAAGAACTAGCCCAAAGCCCATAGATTGGTAGGAAAGTATACAACCTAAGTCTATAAGGACTAAGCATACAAGTTCGCATGGACTTGCTAACGTAAAATCTTCCAAAAGTGGGATTTTTCCTATTTGGACTATGAATCTTATTCTTATTAGGATTCTACCTTTTTTAGATAGGAAACCCTTAAAAAAATTAAACCTATAAATACATTTCTTATGTATGAGATAGGGGGAGGCTGAAAATCCAATTGATTATAGCAAATAAACCTATCCAAGAGTCCAAGAAAGAACTCAAAAAAGGATCTGTTATACTAATCCTATTAGCCTCACTTTAAATAATTCTTTCTAAATTCCTACTTCTTTATGCTATTGCTTGAAGAGTTTATTCCCAAGGTAATATTTGAGGTCTCTTCTGAATATAGTTATATTATTCTATAAACCTATAATCTCTAAGGATTAATCACAAGTGAGGTGATTTTATATAATCCCTACCTTGATCATAGGAGTAGGTGATGATTATAAATTGTTTCATAATGTATAATTAATGGTCATCACTTCATGTTCACTCTATAATTTTTCATCATAATCTCATAGACTTATATGTGAGCATGATAAAGTCCATATGGAATAATGTTGTTGGTATATGCATGATTTGTAGTCTGTATGGACTTAAAGTCAATAACACTATCTTCGTTGTTTTATCATGTTTTAATATGTATTCTCCTTATCATATTGACATGATCTTCTGATGTTATTATGTTGTGTAATTACCTTATTCTCTAATTTGTATATTGTTAACATACCAAAACTATTATAAAGACCGCTCGGACTCGCTCTCACAAGGAACATAGTCCTCATAGACATACTTATTTTATTCTTAGGTTTTCTATTTTATAGTCCGTATGGACTTCTTCTCAAAAGGAAAGTAGTCTACATGGATGTTAATTTTGATTTCCACTTTTGATATTATTCATATTTATCATGTATTCTTTATGTGTTTTTTATCTGGTATCATTAAACCTCTTCCATTGAATTGTATGCAAGTAATCCTTTTCACTAGAGTAAAGGTCTGGATGGACATATAACTCTTACAAGTAGTAGTCTGCATAGACACATACTGGAGCCCCATAGAGTTTGCACGGACTTAACAACATATAGAAAGGACTAGTTTTATACTTCGAACTTTCCCTTTTTTTGTACCATTTATTTTTTCATTAATTATTTTGGGTTTGTAATAGCTAGTAAATAACTTGTTTTACATGCAAAACACCTTAATTTCACATTAAATGGTTTTCTACATAATTAATTGGTGTTTTCATAATAAAATAGATTTGAGTTTTCTTAATCAAAAGTCACAATAACAAAATGCATTTTAATAAAGGCTAATCTCCTACAGATGGGACTTAGGCAATTACTACCAATTCCTAAGGAATTATGGGTAATTGTCTGGTCAAATAATAAATAATTAATAATTCACTTTTTGGATGTACAATTTACCTTGTTGTATTCTTTAAATATCGCAATTTACTTTCTTTACATGAAAAGGTGACATAAATACTTTAAATATAATGCATACTCGATTAATAAGGGATTGATAAATATTATAATATATAAGAAGGCATATTATTAGGGCATAAATAAGATCTGAATTCTTAACCTTTCTAGTATAGAAGATCAGAGGACCTAGTGTAGAGGCTAGGTGGTAACTCCACTAACCAGTCTCGTCCCTAGTAAAAAATCATAATCTCTACACATACCATTTATGATATCATTCACATTTCTTATTCTTTATCTTTAAACCATAATGTAGCATCACAATTAAGCTTAATACACTCTAATTACATCAATTCCAACCCTAATTACATTAATTATATTTATTCCTTCTTGGACATACCATTCTGCTACTATGGGATTTTCACCAATTAATTTATTTTTAACCCTTTTTTTCCATTTATTCCATTTATTTAAGAGGCCACAAATGTTAATCCACCATTTTTACCATTTTAAGATTATCCAAACCCCTAAACTAATAAAATGGACACAATGCACATATACTAGAAAATGCACAAAACACGAAAAAGTTTACAAATATTTTATTGAATACATTAACAAAATAATTAATTAGCTTCTCAAAATAAGCCTCAAACCTTCTTTTTTCCCTTTGCTTAGCTATCCTCCACTTTTTCTAAAAACATAATAGTATTTTATTTAGAAAAGTTCATAGAAAATTCTACAATACACCAAACATGAAAATAACATTTGAACCATTAAATTAAGCATGACTAGTCTCCTAGAAAAAATGCTAGGGTTCCAATTTAAAGCATACCAAGATTTAAGGGCTAGAAACCCCATATGTTCTAACCTCTCTTTTTCTGCCAATTCACCTTTTTCTTGTAAGATTGACACCAAATTAAAGCTCTAGATGCAATGTGTGACACCACTCACTCGACCCAGTAGGTGAACTAAATGAGAGATGGCATATTGTGTCACCTCCTAATAGAACAATTACTAGTTAGAATAAGAGATGACACACTAACCAATTTAATTACTATATATCTATTACCCTATTCTATGCATACATCATGAGCATCTGGGGCCTAGGTGTATTTTGAACTAATTTTTTTAAATATGAATGAATAAGATCCTACTATATTATTTTAATGAAACTCTAGTAGCATAACGACAATCCGATGACATTTCCCAAAATAAACCTATAAAAATGACACTTATATAAAATCCATAAAATCAAAGTCAATTATCTAGGTCCTTCTGACCATCCAACATCATCCATTAACCTGCAACATCATCAGTTATATCTCAGTCACAACAAGCACTATAATCTTAATATCACACTACACCAGGCATACATCATATAATAATCATATACTACAGGTGTTTTTCTATTGAGTTTACAAAAAAAACATGCTTTGATAAGCTATATACATATAAGGCATTGTACTAGACCCACACACTACATGCATACATATGAGTGCCAGTAACTATATTTACATATCACAAAAGATATACAAAGATATATCAACTGAGCTGCTATCTAGATTGCACTACTATCTTAAGGCTAGATCTAAAGTTGAACCTATCTACAACTTATGCATTTAGAAAACACGATACACTAAACATAATGCTTAGTGATGTATTCGATAAAATATGCATGCATATGTACAAGTAATCATGCTAAACATACAATTCATGATAATAAGTCATATGGCAACTACATGATTCATTTTATTTCCTAACACCTAATTTATGTTGTTCATACTTCCTAGTTTGTTATGTGAGACTAGTATTATGATTTTATATGTACATACAATAAGCAAGTTATGTATGGATCATTTAAGATGCTTAATTCATTCATTTATAGTTATTATTAATTTTAAGTAATTTAATTAAGTCACCATTATTTATTAATTGATCTGATTATGTGCATGAAGGAGCTTATTGTCCATTTATTAACTTTTGTCTAACTTTCAGCCCATTTTTTACATTCATATATGCAAATACCTAATATCAAGATCATGTTGTGTAGTGGTCCACATTTTGGACCATCATGCTACTGTACTAATCTATATTAACCTCTTGACAGCACTTGCTTAAGTTTATGTGCGGTGGTTTTATTAGACCTCCAAGTAACTACACCAGCATGAAATAATCAAATGATCAAGTAATATCAATATAGTCACATAAAAGTGTGCAGTGGTCCTACTGAATATCCCAGCAGCTGCACCTATATAAGAATATGTGCAGTGGTTCTGTTGAACATCTCTGTGGCTGCATTTGCATGAATGCAAACAAGTATTAAAGTGCTCAGTATCAATGACACCAAAGTGTCTTACCAGCTGCTACATGCCCTAGTTAACTGGTAAACCTATCCAGTAAGATGTCTAACACATATGGGCTATTATCTTTGTAACACCCATATGTTAAGCTTTTATGAACAGTATTTTCTAGGCTGAGTGATGTTCCCTATGGTGCAAGGCATCATTTCGAGTCCAATAACTAGCATATTGGTCATAAAACTTTGATGGACCTAAAAGTGGGCAAAATGAATGAATTCAAAAATTTAGCAAAACCAATAAATCAATTCGGGTTGAGAATTAGTGTATGCAGAGATAAAATGAGGTAGTGCCAGGATAGCTTCGAGAAATGCCTGGACGGACCCAAAAATATCATACCTTGAACCTAAAAAATTCTATTGAGTATAATGGAGAAGGAATTATAATTTTCTAAGGTTGCTTAATTCTTTTTTGAAATATTTTATTCTAACGGGTGAATAGTGCCAAAAAGTCCACTATTGAATTTTGATTTAAAATTTTATATGGGCCCTAGTCTCACTAATCGAGGAATTTTAAAACTAGAATGACTATTTTTGGAGGTCCAAGGAATATTTTATGAATTTTTAAAGACTTAAAATGGCATAGGGTGAATAGTAACCCTAGCTCTCAAAGGAGTTTCGGGCTGAAATTTTGTAGGACCCTTAATGAATTTAATCAATGATTTTTGGGACTAGAATTATGATTTTTGGAGGTCTATTGAAATTATAGATCGGAAGAGCACACGTCTGAACTCCA